>JAZHYW010055562.1:0-17273 GCA_037355805.1 Ixodes ricinus | reverse complement strand
TACACAGGCTGCATACCGATTGCATGTAAAATAGGCCCATTTGACCTATTTAGTAGTGTAAACGGCATGCCATATAGCTAATAACTTATTGGCTGGGCAAAATAAAAAAGGGCCTACTCATACGGCAAAACACCATTTAACCACTGACAACCTAAAAAACGCAGCTCGCAGCCTATTACACTCCTTAGCACTCCCACGCGCTCCGTTTCTAGACCTGCCGGTGTCTATAGACCAGTGTCTGCTCTGTTCCATGGGCGCCGCCATGTTTTTTATGCGGTCGCCACGACACAGTAGGGGACTGCGCCTTTTGCAAGACTCAGTTCCTTTTAAGAACCTTCGCTCATATCGTAGTGCAAGAACGTCAGAAACGCATACTCAACGAAGCTCCAAAAAGAACACCGATACCAAATGCTAAATGATAAAATAAAAAATAAAACATTTTGTTTTATGCGCAGCCCCTTTCTGCACAAGAACCTGCGTTTCAGTTTGTTATTTCCCATTTTTATCGCCGGGGGCCAAGATTTCGAACACTGGTCTATAGTAGTATTTCGCCATCTCAATACACTGTTACCGGTAGAGCAAGCTCTCGACGGTGTTTCCCAGTTTGTGTAGTACTGCAATCTCAGACTTCTTCCGATCATTGGTCGGAAGCCATTGACCGAAATCATAACTTTGACGGCATCGCCTCTGCGATTCGAAATACGCGCGTACTCAATGCCACAAAGCATCGGACATTGACGAATGTCGAAGGAGCCTTCGAAACAAACTCGATTTAACCATCCGGTTTGCGCACGCTGCCCTGAAATTGGCGAGCAATATGCGTGGCAGAACTCAGGGGACCAGCGAGTCATTTTTCATGGCAATCTCCCACAGCGACCGCCAAAGGGGTTCGAAACACACGCCTCGACGGTTTCGTTTCTTTGCTCGCAAAACACTCCCCTCTCCTCTTCCCAGACTCCCTTTCTGGCTGTATCAATGACAGCAAATAATATTTAAAAAAAGACTAATGAAAAACGAAATAGAAACAATCATGGTTAGAAGAAACAAAAGCAAATACGTAACAAGATTCTCCAAGAAAAAAAATATATAACTGCCAAAAAGCCCGGCAGTAGAAGAAAGGCATATTTATCATTTTGCCATTACGAGATGGCCGAGACTTTGCTAATCAAAACATTTAAAATGTAAACGAACCAAGAGGTACCTCCTGAACAATCGCCGTTTTTGTTATGTTGGGCGTCGTTGTTCGCTTTAGCCTTATTAACACCGCTAAGCGTCGTTTTCATTTTGTTCTCTTATTTGCGCGGCCGCCTCGGCTTTTTAAGGCGACCATTTTTTAAGCGATGTGTGAGCCACACTGTTTTTTGTACTCGGGTGTTTTTTGCAAATTTTTTATTCTAGTTTTTTTATTTCGATGGAAGACACCTTAATTGACTTTGTCGTTACGCTGTAGATTTTCTTTGGAAGCATGTTGCTGTAGGTTTCAAAATAACGTTCTTGCAATACAGCACATACTTTTCACAGAGTGTTTTTGCAATAATAGTTTTTTTTTGTATATGAGATTAACAGATTTTAGCAACTTCATGTTATACGCTTTTGGTGGAACTGCCCTGCGAAAAATTATTAATAGCGACACCGAGACTAGAATGACGGCACAACGAAAATAAGCGCTTATTTGTGTTGTGACCATCTTGCTCGTCTCAGGGTCGTTACTTGCAATCTTTTGCTACGCAGTCGACTCAAAGCATAAGGAAACCAACTAACCCAATCCCAAGCACCGTTAGGGTTACAGATTGTGAAATTTGATACTTTTTCTGATTATTGAGCGCACGTAACCTCGTATCATTTCCGTGACACGTACAAGTGCGGTTTAACTAATATCGTGACCTCTCGGGGGTTTTAACTACTTAAAAAGAACTATCAGTTTTTTTCAAAAAAGAACAAAAAAGGAGCTGGAACACCATGTCCTTATAATTTTATTACCTGCATTATGGCAAACGATCGCGCTCCTACCCTGCAAAAAAACGAACCCAATAGTGAGTCAGTGCATGTGATCTAGAAATGAAGCTGAGCGAATGACAAGGACGGTGAAGGATTCTGTGCACAGAATGAAGGTTGACTTGTGACAGTGAGCGTCACATGTCAGTGTTAGCATGGTCACGTCATGTTGAGCGCTACGTAACCCATCTTGATTTTCAATTCGCTGAGCTATCTCGGTAAAAGGAAGTATTCGGTTATCGCTGTGCACCTTAGAAGAAAGAAAAAAGGTGGACGAGTCTTTTTATCGGCTAGGGTTCTGTGGATTTTTCGTGTGCGTCAGCAAAAACTCAGGTCCCGAATTTGATGCAAAATCGCTTCATTCTATGCAAAAGCTTATACGTCTCATCACTTGAATATGAATTTTCAGTAGATTAGTTATCAATAGGCACCATTTTGAAGGTCAGTAGGCGCTCAGGTAGATAATAAAGATTTCTCAAAGATTTGCCGCTGTGCGACCCGCGTCGGCCATGTCTACGCTCGCACCAACCTGTCTTTGTCGTCGTTCCAAGCCCCGCTTGCGTGCCTAGTTTCCTTTCCTCCCGCTCTCCCGGGGTGGTGGTCCCGTCGCGCGTGTCTACTTTACGCCAGGTGGCGGTCACGTCGCGCGTGTCTAGTTTCCTCCGTCTCCTCGGGGCGGGTTTGTGTCGTTGCTGCTGAACAACTTCGCTGGTCATCCACCTTCACAGAGTGGAATGGCTCATGATTTTAAAGCTAAAGTAGAAAGTGAAAATTTTCTTAATTTTTATGAGCGCACGACGAGGAGCTCCAGCGGCCCCTTGTTTGCGTCCGTCTCTGTTTTCTCTTACACGTTTTCTTAACTCATCTATGGCCGGTGAGAGGTTAAACATTTACTAGATGCTCCGCCTCCAGCGCGACCTTTCTGGCTTCGATAACACTTCGACGCACGCGCAGAAAAAGACCGGCGAAAGGGAGCGAGCTCGCGCTGGACGCGGAGCCTTAAGCATGGCATACCTAAGCCGTGGTCGCTCTGATAATACGGCATACAAAAGATGCTCTGCATATGCAATCCGAGGCTTGATTCTTCCTTGCTACGACAGTCATGTTGGTCGTGCAAACACTGTCTGTAGACACTGGAGCAAATATGTTTAGAAAATGCTTGAGGCGTTCCTGCAGATGATGATGCTCTTCGTGCCTGCAGCCAGTCTCTTGTATCGATGTAAGAGCAATATGTCCCCTGCTTTATATAGCTTGAATGCGGCTCTGCTCTTGAGGACACTGCTGCATCTTCTAGCGGAGAGTTGGTCGCAATTTTAAAAGCACTGCTGCTTGCCTTTCAGGGCACAGCACGCTGTGCCAGAATAGGAAACGATTGCTGCCTTTTCTATTCGTCCGAGAGATGGCCAGAGAGCTACACTAAGTAGTGTCTTTATACTAGTTTTAGCGACAGTGCCCGGAATCTTTTACTGGTCAGAAAAATGTAGAACGGGACCTCAACCATTTAGTTGCTTAAAGGGATGCTGAACCAAACATTTCAGTGTCTGTAACAGCGAGGGTAGAAGCTCGGGCAACTTGGTGATTCGTAAGTGATTAAAAAGCGCAACAAGACGACGGACGCAGAAGAGCACAGACACAGCGCGCTGTGTCTGCGTCTTCTTCTGTGTCCGTCTTGTTGCGCGTTTTAATCATTATGTCTTTAATAAGTGGCGCACTATCTTTTCATGAGTCAGCAGCCGCCGGTGTGCGCGAGCACACGCAACGAAATTGACGTCATCATATCCCCCCCGTTCGAGCTTAATACGCGTGAATGGGGGATACGATGACGTCAATTTCGTTGCATGTGCTCGCGCACACCGGTGGCTGCTGACTCACGGAAAGATAGTGCGCCACTATTATAGACACTGAAATGTTTGGTTCAGCATCCCTTCAATTTCCAACATTATGCGGTGCGCAATATTTATTTTAGAGTGCAGCTCTTAGCAGCCTTTTTCCGCGTTTCGCGGAGTCGCCGCCGGCGTAACCGCACCGCTAAATTTAGCCGGAAACTGAATTGGTGCTGAGGTGACGTAACGTCAATTTCCCGCTAAATCTAGCGGAGAAACTGAATTTGTTCATGGGTGACGTGACACGAAGTCATGTGACGTCATTTTCCCGCTAAATTTAGCGGGAAAATGACGTCACATGATTCGTGTCAGGTCACATGAACGTCAATTTCTCCTCTAAATTTAGCGGGAGGAAGAGAGGAATGGTGTAGAGGCAGGATGACGTCGATGTCGCAGTAAAGTTAGCGAGGAGGAGAATGAGAGGAGGAAGGGAGGGTATGGAGGAAGAGGAGGGGCATACCCTCTCCTCCGTACCGTCCCTCCTCCTCCACCTCAAGAGCTGCGCTCTAGTTTCGCCATACAGAGATTTATAAACGTCTTTCATCTTTCAGTGCGTTAAATGTGTAAACATATTTTCCTTCAAAATATATTTATTTTGCTTGTTCGGTAGCTTGCGCGATAAATTCATTACTAAAAAAGTTGTGGAATTCCACAGAAATTAAAACGCTGGGTAAAAAAAGATCTAATCAAACTATAATTCTGTAATAAAATAGCATATCACTCTAGCATAGCAAGCAATTGAGCACTACGAATTACATGCCACGACACTTTTTTGAGGCGGTAAAATACGTCAGCTAATTAGCTGGTATAAAAATACGCCAGCTTTTGATATTTGTAATATTTGAAAATGGCCAATGCTCTACTCATCGCTATTTATTTAACGTATTGTATGTGCTCTAGGCTTCCCTACTAATGATTTTGAATATGACTAAAGTTTTTGGTTTTGGGCTGCGCGTGAACACTCTCAACCAACGCAAAATATGACAAATATTACGGTATACTAGTGGTTCTCAAATGGGGGTCCGCGATGGCATTCTAGGAATCCGCGAAGCCGTACCTCATCAACCAAGCTCGGCAATATATGTTGTCTTTTTTTATATTGAGAAGAAACGTTCCAATTTTAGGGTGAGTTCTTTCGTGTGTATGTCAATGAGATAAGTCTCCTTCACAATTGCGATTAGTCTATTAATTTATCAAATCCTTATCATGATTTACCTGTACCTTTTATTCCCCTCATCCCGAACGGGGCCCTCGATCATCTCCGGCTATCTACAAGGGGTCCGCGAATCATCAATGGTTAAGAACCACTGCAGTAAACAATGCGGCCGTTTTGCCTCTCTGTGGCTTGGCTTATTTGGACAAGTCATTTTCTAAGATATTAAACAAAAAGAGTGTATAAAAACTCTTCTGATACACGTCGTGAGCAGTTTCGTCACAAGATGTGAGTTGATTTTCCAAACAGAAGTCGATATATAATGGTCATCATATCAAATTTCATCAAGTGTATAGTATGCTTCCATGCCTTCAACAGTGAACATTTTATAATTTCAAAAGCGAAGGCTATCGGTTCTATCTGCAGTTAGGTTCACCGGTTTCTTCCCCGTTTTTTATTCCCTCTGTTTATCTACTTAAGGGTGTAAGAATGTATGATGCAAAAAGAGACGAAAACAGGGGGTATATCTTATGTTAAAAGCGTTGTACTAGCAAACTTTTGGTGATACCTCTACAACAAAATAAATAATAAAAATTAAATTTTAGCGAGGACGTTTCTCTATAACTAAACGGAAACGAAAGAGATATGAAGGTTGAACGTCGAGATCCGTCTTTGAAAAAATAAAGAGCATCATAAATCAACATCAAGTCGAGACTTCGCAGAGGCAAAAGAGTGCTTTCTGACACATTTCGAAATGACTTTCAAATAGCGGTAGTAACGGTGGTAATAATACCAAAATTCATGATAGAGTTACACGCAAGAGCTGCAAGTAATGGCGCGGGCTAAAGAGATCCATCACACTTCATTCCCTGAAACTCGGAAATACAAATACAAAACCTACAAAGTAAGTGGGAGCGCACCTTGCGAAAGCTTCTAAGCGAAGGATAAAATCCAACGTTTCAGAATCTTTCCCCAAGAAGTGCGGAACGTATTTGGAGTTTTGCTCGAGGAATTGCTGGAAAAGTAGCTCCGCACGTATTCACGCATATCGCAAGGCCCAAAAATCAAGTTTATTTATATATTTTTCAGCGCACGGTATATTACCAGCAGGAGCTGCGCGAAATGCGGGTTTAGATGCATGCCATAAAAAAGAAAAAAAAAATATAATCAAAAGCGATGTCTACTGAAGAAATGGAGTATATGCATCGATAAATATCGAATAAAGTGAACGGAAATGTTGGAAGAAGTAGGATCCCCATCTTCCTAAATGCGAAGCTGCGAGACAGAAAGCTAAACGTACATAAAAAGTTGTGACATTTAGGTGGTGACAATACAGGCACAAACGCAGGAATATATATATATATATATATATAGAGAGAGAGAGAGAGAGAGAGAGAGAGACAGAGAGAGAGAGAGATACACAAACGCGTATTGAAACATAAATTAAAAAAAAACGCGACGGGGAAATTCAGGATTGAAGTTTGCAGCTGCCATTAGGCAACATACGACGGAATTTTGATGGTTGGATAGGAGATATAAGAAATAAAAATAAAATAACGCAGGTACCGACTGTGGGATGTTAGAATATTGTAGATGCTGGAGTGGAAGGCGGCCCTTTTTTATTCGGTGTGTGTGTGTGTGTGTTTGTGTGTGTGCGCGTTTGTGTGTAGGTGCGTGTGCGGGCTGATGTTTATATTCTGATGGAGTTCTTTAATTTGTTTGTTCACTTTTGGTCGTCCCGTTACCCAGCCGTCGTGGTAAACTCGAGTAGACTCTATGCATGATGTGTCAACATCTCGGACTTGCGTTATCTTCCGCAATTGGCGAGTAATTCAAATTTCAAATTCAAACGCAAACACAACGAGGGGCTTTGACCTACACCGATGGCGAAGCACACCAGCAAGTGCTGACGTTTCCCGGGGCGTGCTGAATATGCCAAAGCGTACGTCTCTTTTGGACATTTGGTTCAGTTGCAATCACGCGCGCTTCGTGAAGTCGATCCGATGGTCATGGACATCGCAATGTTCCGCGACGGCGCTGCGCTCGTGGTCGAGCAGAAGAGCAACTGCTCCGCTTGCGGAGCGAGAGTTACCGCAATGGTGCCATTCTGGAGCCAGCCACTGCGAGACCACGGTCGGTTTTGCAGGGGACACGAAAGCGCAGACGCGAGGCGGCGTGCTGCGGCGCGCTGCGGAAGGGAAAATAGTACGGCGTGCGGCGACGAGCCGCGCATGCGCCGTCGTCGTTTCCGTTTCCCCCTCGATTGCAAAAATCGCCCCCGCTGGCACCTGCGGTCGCGTGGCAGAAGTCGTCGCTGCGTGCACACGTTGGCATCGGAGCCCGCTGGCTGCTAAGCTTTTGGAGGACCTTTTCCGTCGAACGATCGCAGGACGCAGGAGAACGCAGGCCTGCTTATTTTCCCCTTGTGTTTAATCGAAGGGCGAATGGCTCTGCTCAACATGTAGCTTTTTTTTTTTTAGCGGACAGTTTATTTGGTTTTATTTTAAACTAGGCAGCGGTGCTTTACCTTCATGCGTCCCAATTATATGCAGAATTCGAAGAATGTCGAGCACCCGCACTTTCATGCTAAAATAGTGTACAACGTTGCTTTTGTTTTTTTTCTTTATTATTCGACGTTTTGCCATTTGCGAATTTGAGACGTCCAGTTAAGTTTTGGAGCATTTTTCGCATGCTTTTAAGTTGAGCTAAATTTTGAATTCGCTTGAATCGCGAACATTAGGGGCTCGCGAATAATAAATGTTAAACGGCGCTCCAAATTTCAGGAGACGCCACAAGGTGCAGACTGCCTAATATAGAAAAAGTCCACCGACATTATATTTTCAATGAGCACGTAGTCTTTAAAAATGCAGTCCAATTCGTTGCAGGGACCAGAATGATGCCGAGATTGACTGTTTTTCTATTGACCGGTATATTCCGCACTGAAAACCGGGCGTGGAGCTCTGTATACTTTCAGTGTGTGACAACAAATTACATCTCGCTTTCTCTTCTATTTTAAACATTTTGCTGAACTTATTACACTATTTTTTTTTACCACCGACATGGTCCCTTAAAGGAATTGTGAACAAGCACAGCACTACCAGTCTCATGAACATGTTTATTCACACAAGCAGGGTGGTGATGTTGGGCCAGTTGGTAACAGTTAAACATGATGAAAAACAGCCTCAGATAAACAGGGACGAAGAACGGGTAAAAAATACGACAGGACAACGGCTGACTCGCAACTGAAGTTTATTGAAAGAAAAAGTGAACCAAAGAAACTTGTTAAACAGATTACAAAAACAGATGTGACAGATACATCGCCTCAAAACTTCACCACTCATGTTCGAATGCAGATAAAGTACCTCCCTCTCAGATAACGCCACCGATGGACTCACTGACACATCTGTCCACTAGTCAGTATGAGCCATCGGTATGACCAGAAAGTACTATCTGCGTTCATACTGAGCGAAGTCTTGAGGCAATGATCTGCACATCTGGTGGGCAGTGTGTTTTTTAATCTGTTTATTGTTGTAATCTGTTTAACAAGTTTCTTTGGTTCACTGTTTCTTTCAATAAACTTCAGTTGCAGAGTCAGCCATTGTCCGTGATTCTTACCCGTTCTTCGTCCCCGTTTATCTGAGGCTGTTTTCATCATGTTGAACTGTTTTTATTCACACAACTGCCCACAGCGATCTTTCGGGATTATTGCTAAAGGGCAGGATAATGATTAAAAAAAACATCCATAATACCAAGAACAGTCATTTCAAAACGATGACAACACAGCACTTTGGAAATGTGAAGACAAGATGGGCACAAAAAGCAACTATTTGGCAATGCAGTTTTGAGAGAACACAAAATACCGTCAGCATTACCAGATCGATGGAAATGTAGAGCTGTAGAAACTGGAAATTGTCAGCGAGCTAGTTTTGAACTGTAGTCCGTGGACTATTATAATCCATAACGAAATAAGTTTTCTCTGGCTTAACACAACAAAAAAAATAACAACAACACAGACATTTCGCTACCTATCCGGGTGGCGTCATCAGCACATACTGATGATGCCACCCGGATAAGTGGCGAAACGTCTGTTTTGTTGTTATTCTTGTGTTGCGTTAAGCCAGGTTACCGCTAAGAAATACTGCGGGCAAGCGCCCATTCAAACTTTGGAGATTATCGCAAAAAGATGGGGGATGGGCACTTCTCCGCGCAATCATTTTTACGCTTATAAATGTACAGATGCGTATGTTCTCAGATCTTACAGGTTTGGGAATAAGGGCGCTGAATGCTGGAATGGTGCGGATGCGCGGTATTCTACGGTAAACGTATTTCATTCTGACTACTGTAGGCCTTTCGAACATATGTTGTATTGCAATCAGAAAACATGGTACACTCCTTGGGCCTGGTTCAGGAAATGCGAGCAGCTAGGCTACTTTAGCTACATCCCAATACACGCATGCCGGCACTTCGTGTTCACGACCCCCCGGACTGCTCAAAGCTTGGCCAGCGGCTTCGCATTCTCTTGCTTCAGAGCAAACCGCAGGCGACACGCAAAAAACTGCGCTACCAAGCCAGCTCCAGCTACATTATGGCACACAGGAAATGCGAAGAATGCCGGTGCTTTCCCTGCGATTAGTGGTCCCCAGGTCACTGATTTGTGCACATGCTCTTGCAGTAGCCTCTCTTCACGTGTGATCTGGAAGCGGTGTTTCCGCACTTTAGCATTGGCACGCACCACACTATCCGACGGAATGAAAACAAGGGTGTCTTGTCTGCCTTCACGTAAGATTTGAGAGCGATGAGTGGAGAGGCTTGGCTCCCGACGGTCCACCAAAGAATCTCTACATGCACGGCACAACAGCATACTTTCGGGTTACCTTCTGACATAATGGCAGGGGTAAATCCAGGCTTTCCTTTCCTCTGTACCGACTCTAACTCCTCCTCGTCGTCATAATCGTTCAGGATCTCTCAGCAGTCCTGAACATTGTTGTGCCCTGAAAGGAAAATGATTCCTCTCGGAACATGAACGAATAACGAAATACAAATTGTACCGTGCAAAAAAGCGGTATCATCTCTCAAATCTTATTGAAGACATGCGTACCAACCCCGTTCAAGATAATAATGTGCAGCTACCTAAGAAGTACTTGTTATACTCAGATCACGAAGAAGGCTACTCAAATGATACCAAATCCGTGACCTAGGACTACATAATGCCGGAGAACACCGGCATTCCTATATTATATGTAACGCTTTCAGCCAACACGGACACCTGTGATAAACGCATTTAACTCACTGAAACAGAGCTGCAATAGCGCAAACGATCCGGGAAGTGGCTCTAGTGCTGCATTCTCTGTGACAGTACCGCATTGGACCCAAACGGATTATAACCAAGTATATTCGAAAACCACAGTAATCATGAAATAAGTTTGCAAGACCTGCATCGCCCATTCTACATTCATGCCATTCAATGCAACAGATCTGGTACACAGCCCATTTACTATGTAGATATTGAAGAATTGCCACATCCTACATTTGCGATATCTAGAAATTTATTAGCCTGACGCTCTGAAAGCAACGCAACACAGATATTTCAACAAGACAGACGTTTCAACCACCTATCCCGGTGGCATCATCGGTGTATTGGCACCACTGTAAACTAGCGAAAATGTCGCAATGATTATTATTTTTGTTGTGTTAAACCAGAAAAAACATGATACAAATTATGGATATAATAATCACGGACTGAAATTCAAACTATTTCGCTAATGGCCTCCAGTTTCCAACCATTCCATCGATCTGGTAATGCCCAGGTATTTGTGTTAGTTGCTATGCCATGTATAATACTACAAAGATATAATGATAATCTCGTTTTGAAAATAATTTCTTTGGTATTATGAATGTTTTTTTAATCATTATCTACCCTTTAATGCCTAGCGGCAATTATTGACAAAAACAGTTAAATATGATGAAGCAATGAATGGGACGAACAGGTAAAAGTACGACAGGACAATGGCTGACTCGCAACTGAAGTTTATTGAAAATTAGACAGAAACTGATTAAACAGATTACACAAACAGATTAAAACACACGCGCCCGCAAATGATACAGATACATTTACTCCAAAACTTCGCTCATGTTCGAATGCAGATAAGTACCTCCCTCTCAGATGCGCCACCGATGGCTCACTGACAGCGGACAGATATCAATCGATAACGTCTATCCTGGAGGAAGATACTATCTGCATTCGAAGTATGAATGTGAAACTGGGTGATGTCTTTCACACAATGATTTCTTTGGTTAACTCTTCAATCGGCTTCGGTGCGAGTCAGCTTCATTATCTGTCATTCTTTCACCCGTTCTTCATATGTCTATCTGTTTATTTTCAGTCTGTTACCCACTGGCAAATCTACCCTGCACCTATTGTGAATAAGTACAATGTTCATGAACTGTGAGTGCTGTAACTGTTCTGAACTAAAGTTCACGTATGTATGGCAGCCATATTTAAAATAGAAGAGCGAATTCAACAACTGTCGCACTGAAGTACAGGCTCCCGCTGTGCAGTACCGGTCATGAAACGTCGATCTCGACGTCATTCTGGTCCTACGGCAATTGGTTTCACGTTACAAGACTCGTCCTCGTGTAGAATGATCGGTGGACACCTCTGGGCAGTCTGCTTGTACAATGAGAACTGGGCATGCCTTGTTATTATTCGCGGTACAACGTGGCGTTAAATTTAGCGCAAACAAAGCATGCCGAATAGATTCTGAAGTGAAAAACCTCTGAATAATGAAAAGAACAGCGTTACCCTTTATTTTAGCGTAATGCGGGTTCTCGACGATATGGACGCATGAAGTAAAGCCTCCCTAGTTCAATAGATAAACGATGCTTCAAAAGGGAAACACATGTTGCCTTGATGCTGGGAAGAGCTCGTCATCTCTTGCATCCTGCTGATCTTCGACGGAAAGATCACTCAAAGTTTGACGACCAGCAGCCCGATAACTGGCTGACTTTCCTGCCGCAGCATTTTGCAATGGAGAACGAAACGATTTTTGACGGCATCGCAGCGACAAACCGTTTTTCTCTGCATGATGCGCAACCTGCCTGCATCCTGCTGTCCCCTATGACTCCGGCCGCTATTGAAACCGCCATTGTACTCTGCTCCGCAGGCGGAACGCTCCCAGTACTGAAAACTCGACCACAGCGGCACCGTCATGAAATTTGATGTCCACCATCGAGATCGACGCGCGCGCGCTGTGTTTGGGACATGTCCCAGAGACGGTAGACGACAAATCGATGCGTTGCAGCCTCGTTATGTTTGCGGCTAAATTTGAGAATTTGAGTACTCGTCGATTACGAGACACGTCAGATCGTGACGATGCTCAACAAAGTGGTGGAAACGAGTCCACCGAATACTTTCGCAACGCGCTGCTGTTTACCTCGACCACGGCGATATTCGACACCACGACAACCTGCTCTATCAAAATTCAAATGTTATGTTAACAATGACATGCAACTCATTTCCAGATGTATTTGGAACTCATTACACGTTGTCATCTCTCTCAAACTGCTATGTACTATATTCTTTGTATATATGGCACGTTGCTTTTACCTTCATTTAGAGATGGATCTGCTGGCACGCTCCGTTCACTTTATTCGACCCATTTATCGTGCGCCTACTCCATTTCTCGGTAGACATCACTTTATTCTATTTTTTTCTTTTTATGGCATATCTAGGCCGCATTCGCGCATTCTGTGGCGATTAACTCTATAAGTAAACTTGTTTTGGGTTTTGCGACAGCGTAATTTGATAACGGTACTTTCAATGATCCTGTAAAACTCAAGCCGCGCTCTTGGGAAAGGGCGATTGAGGTTATCGCTAAACTGAAACTGCTAGTGCATACTTATTTAGTATTTGATGAATCTCTTGTACGCCGTACTTTGCGACATTGTGCTGTCTATCGTAATTTTGTATTATCCACCGCCGTTACTACGAAGTCGTTGTAGAGCTATCATCTGATTGATTTATGATGCTCTTGTACGAGACAGTTGACATTCCAACACTTCATATCTCTTTCATTTCCATTTGGTTCTCGGCTCCCCTTCGTATTTGCATCGTATTTACAACCAAAATTAAGTAAACGAAGGTAAAAACGGGGCGCTGGGTGAACATGAAACTACGGAATAAGAACCGACCAACAGAAGTATAAGATGTTCCTGCTGGTATGGGCTTACACTTGATGAAATTTATTCTATGACGACGATACTGTTTAGATGCTCATCTTGTGACGTATACGACCTATCGAAGGAGAGTTTTTATACACTCTTTTGTTTAATATCTTGTCAAATAAACTCAAACCACTGAAGGGCCGCATTGTTCACTACGGTGGTCCTCAACCATTTGCCAAGCATGGCGGAGACGTCGAGAACTTAGATTCGAAATTGAAGGTAAAGATTTTGGAAGTAAGTTTGAGCATTAATAGACTGATAAAGTGTGAGGGACTTGTCTCGGCCTTACACACGAAGAACTGCTAAAATACAGCTATAAAAAAAGACAGCATATGCCGGCCTGTTAATGGCGACTGACCAATTCATCGCGGACTTCCCTTTGAAACCGCCGCAATATTGTCATGACTGCGTTGGTTAGTAAAATATGGCTTTGGGTATTAAATCGTGAAACTACAAACTACTAACCACGATTAAATAAATAGCGATGAGTAGAGCATTGACTTGTACAAATATCAAGCAGCTGCCGGCTATTACCTCCGCTAAAGTGTCGTGATATTATTCCAAATTGCTCAATTGCTAAAGAGCGACCAATATATACGTACGAGATATAGTTTTATTAGACTATTTTTACCCAGCGTTTCAAATTCTGTGAAAATTCCTGGCTGGCAATGGTATCGCGCAGACTGCGAACTGAAGCAAAGATAAAATACTGTTGAGAGAATATGTTTGCACATTTGGCACGCTGAAAATGCAAAGGGCATTTGGCTCTGTATGGCGAGAACTAGGCGCGGCGGGGAGGAGAGGGTACGGCGGAGGAGGATATGCCCTCGCTCCTCTTCGTTACTCCTCCTCTCTGCCTCCTCATCCTCCGCCTCCTCCCCTTCGGCGAGTGGTCATGACTTCTTCTCAGTGTCCCGGAATGACTCGCAGCGACTCATAAATCATATGTCAGTGCATACTAGATTATGAGTATTTGTTCACGTATAACGCAATTCGGAACTCATTTAAACCAACGTGCTCAAACACGGAAAAAAACAGCGGCTTTAAATAAAACAAATGTGCGCGCCGCAATATTGAAGTGCTGAACCAAATCATTTCGAGTGTCTATATTAAGTGGCGCACTATCTTTCCATTGAGTCAGCACAACCACCGGTGTGCGCGAGCACACACAACGAGAATTGACATCATCGTATCCCCGATAAGATGACAAATCAGACGGGTTAATGACGTCGAACTTCGTTGCTTGTCGCGCACCGTGACTCGCGATAAATGAAGATGGTGCCACTATTCAAGACATGTGATTAAAGACGCGCGGCTGGACGGACGCTGAAGAGACGCTGGGCAGCAATATATTTCACCCGTCCGCTTTTAATCGCGCGATCACCAGGCCAGCGATACCTAAACGTGCAGGCCTGAAGTGTTTCGTTCAGCTCCCAAACAATGGTTAGTCCCGTTCATCGCTCTGACCAGTACTGCGTTCGGGCACTCAGCAAAATTGTAAGACGCTGCCAATGGCTCTCTGGTATGTCAGCCGGATGAAAGACGGCAATCGTTTCTATTTCTGAAGCGGCGTGCTGATACCCAGAACTGAAAGGCGATGCTGGAATTGCGACCTCTCCCGCTGAAGATGCGGCGGTGTCTGGAACAGGCCCTCTGAAACGGGGACATATTGCTCTTACGTTAATTACTGAAATTTTGAAAGCGCATCCTGCAAACGTATTTAACCGGATATCTGGACGATGTTTGTTCTGCTGTTGTAAACTGAAGATCAAACACTCAGACTATGCAGGGCGTCATGCGTAATTATCAGACGTTACGGTCGATTCGCGCCGGACGTTAAAGGTCTCGAAGGCGAATCTGAATGTTGGCTCTCGACCAGTGAAAACGTGTAGAGACGGACATGAAAGAGGGCCGCTGAAGCTCCTCGTCATTAACGCTCGCTAAAGATGAAGATTTTCCGCTCTGACAAGATCATGGGCCATTCTATACTGTGAAATTGTTAAACAGTACGTATTACCAGGCGTTGCTCGTTGCGCACATTTGACAAGCACGTAGACCACACTGAGGCGGAGAAGAACTAGGCACGCAATTTGGCAAATTTGACATTTAAAAGATAGACTGATACGGCAGCAGACATGACTGCGCGGCTCTCAGCGTGAGGAAATCTTTATTATCAACAGGCCGCTACTGACGCTGGGCGGTCGCTGTGTACTGGAGATTCATATTCAGATGATGAACGTATAAGCTTTTGCAGAATGGTACGATTTGTGGACACACCTTGATTTGCGCACGGCAAATTCGACTCAAGTCCCTTTTTCAGCGATGCCAACTCCTTTTACTGGCTTGAGATTGAAATCAGACGTAGCTCAACATGCGGCCATGCCTTGACGTGTATCTTCATTCTGTGCGCAGAACTCGCAGTCCTTGTCGATAAACTCAGCTTCGACTGTACCAACGGGTTCGTTTTTTGGAACGGGCGCGATCGTTTACCATAATGCAGTGTCGGGACATGTGTTCCGACTCCTTTTGTTCTTTTTGAAAATTTGACAGTTCTTTTTGTGATTAAGCGAATTCGATGATGGCGGCATCTTGTACAGTTACGCTAATAGTATACGTACAGGCGTAGCAGGTTAGTTGTGACACTGCTCTTGTTCGCTGCTGGAATACGTGACCCTGGTTGTAGGTCTGTACAGATAAACGCTTGACTGTTATAATGCTCGTGTCATATCAATGGACATTCCCACTAGTTTGTATGGTGTAAAATCTGTTAATCTCTGAAAATGTGTAAGCGCTCTGTGAGAACATGATGACGAGTACAAGGACGTTATTTGCTATTTATGCTGAAAATTCCAACTGACAAGGGATCAATTAGTGTCTTCATCGAAGAATGAAACTGGAATAAAATTTAGCAGTACAAAGGCATTGACGCACACATCACTTAAAATGATTAAACAAGCCGGGCGACCACTGAAAAGGAGAAAAAACGTATTGCTCAAACGACTGTGACATGCTATAGCTAAAGAGCTGACTTTGACACCTCTGATTCGTTTACAATGTTTGTTAGCTGGAAATCTCGGCCATCTCGAAATGGCTTTGAAGATGATGAAATATGCTAAACGCCGGGCTTTACCTGACGGTTATATGTTTTTTTCTTGGAGAATCTTGTTGCATTATTTGCGTTTCTTCCTGGCCATGATTGTTCTTCGTTTCATTCAGTCTTTTTAGTAATTGTTGCTGTCATTATTACGGCGAAGAGGTCTGGGAAGAGGAGGAGATGTTTGCGGGCAAGGCAATGAGCCGTCGGGCGGCCTGACGTGAAGACCGCCATGAAGATGACAAAACGGTCCCAGTTCTGCTGCGCATATTACTCATGCAGCAAATTTTATTTTCGGGCTCCTTCGACGACAAATGTCCGATAACCGATGACGTGGTGCAGCGTGATCAGTCGCGGAACTGCCGTCAAGCGGTCGGTCAGTAATGGAACCCGATGATCGGAAAATCTGGACATTTACCTGAGCTGAAATTTTCGTCGGGCGGCGAGCTGGCTCTGGATGGCGGGCTCCTACTGCGACCAGTGTTTGAGTCTTGACCTGGCAATGGGGTAACTGGAAACGCGGATTCTGAAAGGGCTGCGCCGTAAAATGTTGTACGGCCTATCATTGGCGACGGTATCGATATTATTTTTGAACTCATTCCAGTATCACGTTTCAGTTTCGTTACAGTGGCGAAGGGCCTGAAAAGGGACGACTTTGGTGAAGAACGTCTACTGTCGCCGTGGCGACACGCATAAAAAAAAGCATGGCGTACCAATGAAACAGGCAGACACTGGTACAGCGAATCGCTTAGACGCCTGAAAGTAAACAGAGTAATGAAACTGCGGCTTCCGATTTTTGGGACTGTCAGTGATTAAATGATGTTTTTATACCGTATGAAAATGGGAGCCCTTTACCCAATATGGTGTAGCCTTATGTATGCCGTTACAAATATTATTTATGTTGATATTTATGCGGCAACGCCCT
>JAZHYW010055561.1:0-26815 GCA_037355805.1 Ixodes ricinus | reverse complement strand
TACGTATTGCTGTTCTTGCGCGTTGTCACACAAGGGGGATGGGTGTTTGCTGGACAGAAGCGTCACCAGATTGTAGAAAGGGATGGCGCAAGCTTCCTACAATCTGTGCTTTTCCACCAAACGGGTGGCGATATTTTCTCGTTCGCTCATTCCCGACTGGGCTCCCCAAGGAAAGGCAGAGAGGCATACCTCGAGCGGCACCGGCTTTGTTCGCTTCCTGTCTTTTTCGACCGAAAGCATATTTATTTACCAAGGCTACGCACGAAATTTTCTGGGGCCTTGACAAGGCGTTTGAGGTTAACTACATATTCCGGTCGCTTGTTGTTCACGACGCCTGAAACCTTCAGTTTGAACATGCTTGACGGAAGAGCAAGAAAGCTGGGGATCTGCGTGCTGTTCTCTAAGGCTTTAAAATGTGTTGGCCTCACTTATGATGTGTCCTTCACATTGCAGCCTACAAGCCGTCCCCTCCTAAGCTGACTGTGCGGTGACGCGCTCGATGCACCAGTCACGCGTCTATATTTCTCCCACGTGACCACGCCCTCGTTTATACCCACTCGCAGAGAAGGGGTCAGGTGATGAAACGAAAGGTTGTTTATTGGTTCCGGTGAGCTCGTAGCTCCCACCGCAATGTGATGACGTGGCGCCGCGGATGTGTCTTGTCTGGTGTTCGTAAGTGGCCTTCCTGCGATGTCTTCAGACGAAATCTTTTCTCCGTCTCCTCGCCTCTCGACCCCGCCTTTGTACGTCTGGCGTGTTCCTCGTACGAGGCCCTGTTCTTAAGTGATCCTCGTTTCTTTGCTCCGATGTCTGTTTCACGGCATTTCGCCATGCAAAATAAGTTGTCTATTTTTTTTTCTTCTTAAAGCTCGCAAACGAACTGTTTCATTTGGAACAAAAGTAACTTAAATAGTAATTAGTGATTTTCTTGAAAGTACTTTTTGAAAGTAATTAATTACAATACTAAATTATCAACCTAAAGATGTATTTCCTTACATCACTCATTACCACAAAAAGTAATTTAATTACTGTAATTTTATTACAGTAATGTCATTACTGTCACATCTGAGTGGTGGCTAGGCCACCAGAGAGGTGTGTGATGCGGCGGACCCTTTACGGAGAGGCAGTTGAAACCGACTGGAGCGGGAACTTCAGGGCCTCCAGGTTCCGTGCCCCAACGCACGGCGAAGTTTCCGGACTCCACCCCGAAGGGCTTCCCCGGACACTTCCCCGGGCTCAGTCGGCGCCTCTCGTGGCTCCCGCCGCCACATTTTCGTGAGTCGTGAGATTAGGTGAAAAGAAGACAGGCTCAGCGAGCAACCTACTAAACAACACTGGGCCATCATCACCCGCAACAGCATTTCATCACCCTCGTCAAAAATATCCAGTTAAACGTCGTCAGCCCTTCAGCCCGTCAGCCCGTCAGTCTCTCCTGAGGCAAAATAAATATTACTGTTAGTATTACTAAAACTACTACTACTAGAAAACCACTAATAAATTCCGATAAATCCTTCAAAGACGATATGCTGATATTATATAAATATGAAGAATGGAGAAATCTAATAGCGCGATTTTGAACTGGTTTGAGAGATTTAATGAGATACACTTGATGAGGGCTCGAGATTGTAGATGCGTATTGAAGTTTTGAACTTATTAGGGATTACGAAATCCCATGAATTTACAACACCTTTATGAAAGTGCATGACATTTGACGTTGCTCAGTTTATATGACGTACCAAGGCATATTCTGCTAGGAAAGCCCAATTCTTAACTTAAAAAGTAACGTTTAGAACTGTCAGATCGAAGAAGCAAACAATCAAACGTTTAGTATCACCTATGCATCTTATTTGGGAATGGAGGCTTCGTAGTTTTTGTTACAGTTACTGATATCACTAACACTTAAAAATGCATTTTTTGAATTATCTGCGTTAAGTGACTGCCGCTTTCCTCCTGGCATCGGATAATTTTCAAACGTTTGCAGCACTTAAGTGCACATATACAGAAATTGTAAGCTGTAAATAAAACAGAAATTTTACATTCTTGCTGAGGCTTTTATGTAGTAACTATTCTTGGGTCCTGATCCATGATATACAATTTGCCTTCCTAAACGCTTGCCACAATGGTCGTTGAATGTTATTGACAGAATGTGCCAATTAACACATTTCCACAGACCGGTGACCAGTTTTAGTAGAGAAATACTTTAGAATCCACTGAAATCTCGCCATAACCGCATCAGATAAAGTTATTACTGACAGCAGCGTTGCGTCCGTTACTGAAAAGAGTAACTAAATAAGGTTACTGTGGCAGTTGTAAGTCGTGGATACGAACATTGACAACATTTAAACGTCTACTGGGTGATTTAATGAGGTTGACTAACTTTTTAAAATAAAGTTTGTATGATATATTTTTTCTTAATCGTATTAGAGAAATAATACCGCGGAGAACAAAATATAACATTTCCTTTTGGAGGTGAAGTTTACAGAATTACAATTACTTTTTTTTTATGCTAAAGCTAAAACATGAATAAAAATAACGAGTAACGTAATTTGATAAAAGATACCGTAACATAGTGAGATAAATACTTGTTAGCCGTTTAGAAATCTAACAACCGCGTTACAGGGAAAATAACGCCTTACCAGTAACGTCGTTACTTGTAGCGTGTCACTTCCAACACAGCTGAAAGCCAACTTCCAAACCTGTTTGTAGACGCGACCACGACCCCGACCAAACCCAATAAAAGTTGCGCACAAGAAGGGCCACACGAAACTGGAGATCCGATCAAGAAAATACAAACACCCAGACCGACTTCCGAACAAGCAAAGTCTACGTCATCGCTCGGCGCGACACGACGCGGCAATCTCTGGACATGCGATGAGATTACCGCAGGCGACGTCGTGGGGGAAGATTAAGGTCTTAACTTGGGCGAACCGGCTGTCGTAGGTGTCCGCAACTGTGACACACGCCTGACAGCGCGAGGGGGACCATTTGGCCGTCACGTAACACGAGGCCCCAAATCCTCCGTTCATCCACAAGCTGACAGTGCGGGTGGAAACTATACGTGCTCGTTGGACCAGTCATACCCCCACCTTTCGTCACGTGATCACGCTTCCGTCCGTACCCACGGGTAGAGAGAAGGGTCGGGTGATGTTCCATGCTTCCACTTTGGTGTTTTGCTGTTGCTTTGTGTTCGCTCTGCTTCGCGTAATATACTATGTTGTCTTAATTTTTCTACACAAAAGCGTGAAAAAGTGTTTGTTTTATTGATTACGCACCTATCCCGCTTGGACCGCCTCGGGCGTTTGCGGCATTGTCAGAAATAAATAATAATTAAATGAAGGCGGGGGATTGGTCTGACAAGAGCGTAACTTCCACCGCACTGTCAGCTTAGGTTTGAACGCAGTAGAACTCTTCACGGTTCTGCAGACGTCGTCAGGCAGGCCTTTGGCCACCGGTCCACGATGACTGCGGAGCCTGACAGCGAAAAACTGCAGCGGGGATTTATGGTGCAAAGCCCGGCACGGGGTTTCGGGCATCTGACCATGGTCCGTCCTTCGTTGATCTGAGCCCCCGACCGCGGTCGGCGGTCTGGGTTGGCTATGAATCACGCCGAAGACGTGAACGTGCAGTTGGGGTGTGTGCTTGTTAGTGTGTTTTCTTCTTGTGCTTTGACGGGAAAAACAAGTGGCGGGAAAAAGAGGAGGGGACATTAGAAGGTGCGGTTAAAACAAAGCTGTGAGGATGTTGGTTACCTTCACGTGTAAGGTGCGTTTTTCGGGAAATGATGTTTCTGGCTTTTGTGTTTGAAAGGACCTGGTGTCTGCTTTGCTGGTTAGAGTAAGATGACAGTGGTAAGGACGTGTAGAACAGACACAAAAACTCGGTACTACCTGCGGCTGTGTGTACATAAAACTGATGTACATTTAATGGTAATCTAACAACGACGGCGCGCCGGAGAGTTGACTCTGCGGATCCAATAGTTGTACGCTCCCGGTGTTAGAAAAGAAGAATTCCGCCACCGACGTATCTATTTTAAAGTTGTGTCGATGGTAAAACTTCTGCGTTCTTTTTTTGTGAGGTCTCCGTAACCAGAGGGAACATGTAGCTATGATTATAGTGCAATTAAATGCAAAGGTGCAAGCGAGCTGGACAAGAATGGCGAAAATAGCACTCCACTGGAAGTGGAGAGGTCCCAGGTTCGATACCCGGACCAGGCGGATTTGTTCGGTCGCGCAATAGTCACCTAGCTGTGTTTGAAAATTTGTGTTTGTCCTTTCCAGGGATTATTTTCGGCATGCAGCGATAAGTTAATAGACTTCTTCCAAAACCGACGCGCCCCATCGCGGCGAAATACCACGCAGTGCACTCTGGGAACTAGTTGGCCACTCAGTTTCGGTTTCGACTGAGCAGCTTCATCTCATGCTATCACGCCGCGACCGAACGCGCTGCTTGCGTTTTCGACTATCTGACTTTTCACGAATGTACAATACACTCATTCTCGAGCGATACAAAAACGAAGACCGGGGCATTTTCCTTGGTTCCCGAAACACCGGATATTGTGCGTGCGTATGCAAACGTAGTAAGACGTGGCTTAGTCACCTCACCCCACGAGTGCATCTTTGAGCTCGTGTCAGTAATCCCGTCTAGTACCAGTGAACTACAACTGAAATTTGGTCACCTTGAGCCCTACACGTATTTTCTTTGCCAAACGTCCGCTTCTTGTTACTTCATTGGGCGAAAAGCAAGCCGCATCCTCACAGGAGTATCAAAGTTGAGCCAGCGTTGGCGCATTAACTTTTAAGGAAACGCAATAAATTCGACCTCACTACTGCACAAAAGTTACTATGATGTCTTCCTCGTGTCATCACATATCTCACACTCAAATTTTATGCTGATATAAGATTAAGTTTTCGCAAACGCTGAGATCGGCTAGCTACGACGGAGGCCCTAACAAGCGTCCCCTACTCCTCGCTAAGCCTTTTTGGACGACCTTTTACTGACGCCCAAGATCTGTGCCTGAACGGTGTGTCTGAAATTATCTCGGCATACTCAGTGAGGAAGAAAGCAAACACATAACAAATATTATGGCCATTAGCAACCGTCAAATGCGCTTTGAATAATTTCGTTCGTTTGGCGCACCGGGGTTCATGCCCGTCCGGCGCACTTCCACCGAATGGTGCGACATTCTTCACACAAGTGCTCGACTTTTGCTTTCTTAAAACGGTTTGTATGTGCGAATGTGCCTATATGATTGCAGGATAACTTTATGCGTATACGCGATGTTCAATATTAGTGAAATGCAAGCGGTTGGGGACTTCACGAATTCGTGCAGTGCTGCATGCGGGGCAGTACAGATAAGCGATGAGAAGTGTGTTCAAATGGAGCTTTTCAATGGCGCCTCCGAGTTTTACCTCGCGTACTCAGGCGTATTAAGAAAAACAGTAATTGCAAAAAGTTATATTTCGTCTATGGACGCACGAAACAAACAAACTTCCTGATCAACCAAACTAATGTAAAGGCGCGAGCTCGATGTATGCATACTCACTGGTGTCTACAGCTTGTTGATTCGTACACAAGCAAGATCCCCGAGCGTCGCAGCGTCGGGATTCCTAGCACTGGCTAGTCCACATACCTCGAAACGCTAACAGAAAGGCTCAAGTACAAACATACAACAAGCATGCGTTAAGACAAGCTATACGTCTCGGGCTTGTGCTAAAGCTTCGAGGTCTGGCCATTTAGGTTAGTTTAGAGACCACAAATGACGCTCTCGGGACCAGAAAACATGAAATAACGGCCGTTTATAGTTCACGCTCTGTGTATAATCTCTTGTCGACGTGTCGATCGAAACCGAAACCATGGCACTCTCCTCCCTGGCCAACTAGTTCCCAGAGTGCAACGCGCGCCGTGTTGCATGCAGGGCTTTATGGAAGTAGTCTATTGTGCAACGGGAACGTGTAAATGGTGAGTTACGTATGTTGAAGCGATTTAGTAACGTACTGTCCTGCAGTTCTGTTCATAAAACGAGAGGTTGTTCAAATTCGCGTATTGAGTACAAATTTGGCGCCAAATTAATCTTCCAATCGTTGTTTGGCCTGGGGCTCTAGACTTGTGAAACACAAAATTACAGCCGAAAGTTGGGGGAGCGTGCCGATTGAACTTCTGCGACAAAAGCGCAGAGTCATCTTCCACGTGCTCGGAACCTCCCCCCCCCCGTCCAACGTTTTGTTTGACGAAGGACCTCCGACCCCTGGAGTTGAGAATATTTGTTCAGAACAAAAAGCATCACTTTGCGAGCAGTCGATGTCCAAAATACCTTGATTACTGGGGCAAAACATTAAGATAAAGTAACAATTAAAACCTCCAATTATACATTGACTTCGAGATGGACATCGTGTGTGGGAATACCAGGAAAATAATTCTGATACAAATGTAGAATGAAACAGACCGAACAAAGAGTAAGCGAAATATGTGTGTGTGTCTTAAAGGCTGAAACGCATGTAAGCGATTTAGCTAGCAACGAGACAAGTGACGGCGACAGCGACCAGAGTCCGTAACGAGAAACGGGGATTTCTCACCGTCGGTCATCGAATCGCTCGGTTTCTTGACTTCTAGCAAACGTCGCCCATCGCCCTGGTCGCTTGCTCCCGTCGCTTCCATGCGGTTTGCCTCGTCGCGCGACTGACTGAGCGACTAAGAAGCGGGTCGCCGTCGCTTGTCTCGTCACCCGCCAAATAGGTTACATGCGGTTTACACTTAAATAATGGAGTGCTTACAAGTTATATTTATTTAAATGTAAATACTCTACTAACGACACATTTTTTGACCTCCAGACTGTAGCCCAGCATCTAAAGTTGTAAATAAGGTTGGCACACTTCATCTTACAGGCCTTATAGTGTTTTTAGCAATCTTGTCACCGCTTGATTTTGTCCAGGGGCAAATGTGTTGATACAAACTGGAGAGTCGACGACTGAGCACGAACTCTCTGGGTACTGTAAACACTTGGTGCCAGATTAAACGAGAAAGCATTCTGGGAACGGTTATCTACTGCGTTAGTGGAGTCGGGGAGGTGTGAGTGCACACGCTCTAACAGCCAACCGTCGTCGATATCGCGTGGAAACGAGAAAGGGCGAGATCTGGCAGGCGAGAGATTTATGTGCTCCCCTAAATGGCAGGACCAGATTGATTTGACCACGCTGTCTTTTGGGGGCGTTTGCTTCACGCGTGCATCTTATTTTGTATTTACCCGTCTAGGAAAACCCTTCTCTTTTTGTGTTTCTCTCAGAGTTTTCACGTGTTTGTCTGCGTGTGTTTTTTTGCGCGCTTGTGTTTCGACAGCTCTTCCGCGACGACGTGTTAATTCGCGGGCGAAACGCCAGATTCGGCCGCTACTGGGTATAGCAGTTGGCAACACTGCCGACGCCCCGAGTTGCCAACTGCCTTCCGCTTTTTGCGGTTGTGCTTGCTTAGCGGGCGGTTCGTGTAATCGAGATAAGTTGTTCTATGGAGACGGATGGTGGCGCTGTCTTCGCGGCTCTTTGCGTCGATTGCCATCGGAAGGCGCTGATCCGTGAGGAGTTTTCGGGTTTCTTTTTCGTCTGCAAACTCGGTGCCGTTTGCTTTGTTTGCCCTCGGGTTTTGTGGATGTGTAGAGGGGAGGGGGAACTGCTGATTGGTTTCGTCCGCGAGGGGTCGCTGATTCGAATCGTGAGGCGCAACCTCCCCTCTTGCCTATGCTTCTTTCTAAAGAGCTCGCTCTCGTGAGCGGCTGGGTTTATTAATAAATGGTAACATACGCGCCATTCATTACGACTGAAACGTATAATTGCTCGGTCACGGTCTTGTAGTGGCTCGGAATACGACGTTGATTATTTGTTGACGCTTCGCACGGAGCGTAGGGAGAAAATTGCCGCGGTGATAAGTGTGAGCAGCAGGTTGAAGTAAAGAAGCAGAACGGAAACTCTCTACGCGCAATGAATCTGCGGTGAGTTCTGAGGTTGTCTTACATGTTAATTAACGTTCTGGGAATCGTCACGCGGATATTCATGACCTACCGTCGACGAGGGCCGACGTGCCGCGAGGTTTCTGAACCGGAGGGTTGTTTTTTTGTTGTTAGTGAGGAATGATCGTATTGCTTCAAACTGAAATAACTAAGTGCACTTTAACATTCTGCGGCCAATTTTGATGTGCATGGTTCGCGTGTAATGTTAATTTTATATTGTAGAAGAATTACGAACCCAAAGTAGCAGACCCATATAGGGAAGGAATATTATGTGTATTATCGTTTAATGAGCTTGAAAAGAAAAAGGCGCAGTTTGTGTTTCTAACAGTTGATAATAAATAAAGTAAGAATACCATGGTATGGAACTTCTATGGTGTCCTTTTGAGTGCTATATACCAAATGTTGCTACTTCTCTGCTTTGTTCTGAATTGTATTAGGAATAATAGAAGTTCTGGTTGTTTTCATGGAAAACTAAGACCCTATATTTACACAAAGCACGTAAAGAAGGGCCATAAAAAAGGGACACTGAAACAGAAGACGAAATAATGGAAGGGCTAAGGTGTGACACGTACTTTACAAAATATTTTCTCACGAAAATATATACATATATATGTCGTCTGTCGGCTTCGTCTGATGCGGCTTCGTCTGATTGTGCGCTGTCATGGTGTCTGGGCGGGGGCTGGGTGACGGAGCCATGGGCTGGTGTTTGGTCTGCTGCTGCGGATGACTTGTCATCTGCCACGGCGAGGCGGGTTCACAGGATCATAGCATCGCCGATGTTCAATGAAGGAGATGAGTATGGCTCCGCACCTCCACCATACTGTAAAGAGGTGATGCTGTCGGCAGCAGAAAGGCCAGGACAGATGCCCGATGATAGAACCGACATAGGATTTATGGAGGCCGAGCCGGCCCGTGGGAGCCTGCCGCGTACATTCGGGACCTTTCCGTGTCGGCGCCTGATCCACTACTCCTTTCAGTAGGCGCCGCCTCTTCCACCGATTGGTGGCAGATGTGTCGACGGATCATATCTTTTTCCGTACTTTATAAACTGCATTTGTTTCGTTAGACTGATCTTAAATACTGAACATAAAACTACTTTTATAGAATATTGAAACGGTTCGCGCCACTTACTATTTTGTATTTCGACTAAAAGAAGCTTGTAGCGGCTTTGACCAGTATTAAGCCCAGGACCTAATGACGTCACATGTTGCGCGCTTTCGGTGCTCTGCGGGTCTGCCCCCGTCGGCTGGAGGAGTGTGGTCCACGATCGTCGCGGTTAAAATATGACGCACTGATATTTAGTTACTCTCCGTGCCCGCTGGCTTGCCCGGACCCCAAGAGACGTGGAAACCGCAAAATAGATGACGCTTCAATGTATGATTCGCAGGGCGCCTTTAAGTGGACTTTCCCACCCAATCTAGGCCTCGCCCACATAATGGTGGCTCCGCCCATTACTACCGGGTTGGCTTGTCTGCTCGGCTGAACGCGTTTGCAAGCCTAATGTCTCCCTGTCGCGACGTCCGGGGCGCCTAGTATGCCGTCTGACACCGTCCGCTGAGTAGTGCGGGCAGATGCATGGCAGCGAACGGCATCGTCTGCTATTAGAACACACTCCACTGCCACCCACAGAGCACCCATAAGAGGCGGCCATGAAAGTCGCGTGTCCGCCATTGCTTGCGCCCGTCTGCTCTTCTGCTCCAGTCCAGAACTGTCTGCAACGCTCGCAAGACATTACCACAAAAGCGGCGTTCTAGCGTTTCATGGTGCACGAGCCACGGTCCAATATAAGCGTCTGGCAGCGTCTGTCGATATGCAATAAAAAGCTTGTGAAGGAACAAAAAAATAATCAACAAAATAAATATACAGCTTTCTCAGCTTTTTTTGTTTTTGCTATTTTGCACAGTGTCCACGAGCAAGGCGGGTGAGCGTCATGACTCCAATTTTAAACTGGACCTAAAATATTCACTTTAGCAAGCCCCACTGATCAAAACTTGAGCGCTAAACGCCTTCCGAATCGAAAGGACGGAAACATACCTGGGTGACGCGAGGCAAACACCCGATTTTGTTTACTGCCAAATGGCTTTCAAAATCTTAGTTGCGTTGGTTACCTTTCAGTACTGAAACCATGGTCGCAATCGCGACGGTTGCACAATTCTCAGAGTAGTGGGGCCGCTTTTTATGGGAAACGACGCATTTAGTCAGCATCGAAACGCGCAAACGAACAAATCAATCTAGATCCAGCAAAACAGTTGACGCGGGACGCTAGGCGAGTCCCTCTACGAAAACAAGCAACCGCACGGAGCTTCGAAAGTGTGTACTTACGACAGTTGTTTTATGGAAACTAGGTCGGTTGAGATCTTCCTCTGAACATATCGGTGAACGCGAAACAACTCGCGCTGCTAGAAATAGAAGCTTTCAACGAGTCCCGCGGTGCATGAACTGCTCGCCGCAAAACTCCTCGAACGCCGGCCGTCATGTTTGTAATCGTTTGAAACCGAAGTGGAAAAGGAGATCTCGTGATACCTTGAAACAGTAATGAATCATTCTATATTGTTGGCTTCTCAGACATAAGAATGTGCCCAATAAAAGACTAGCCCGGCAAGGAAACACAATTTTACAACGAGCATTCCAGACGTCAATCCCATCCAATGAGAGTCGAAAAACGGAGCGTAGCCAAGCACCTTTCGCTAATGGACGGGGATATAGAACAGGGCTACCTCCACCTGAATGGCGCCTGGTGGCGTAAATATTGCGATAACACTTTTTTTTTTGTGGAAAGTTTTGTTAAAATACGTGTCTCATTTTTGGCCATTTAAACGTTTTTTTTTCTTTGTCATCTCGTTGCACCTTTATGGGGAGTTCTCAAGCTGGTGTCCCGCGGTAAGGGTTCTATTTTATGACTCATTTTGTTCTAAACTGGTTGGTACTACACATCATCAGAGTGTTATAATTATACGGTGACCACTAAGGCAGGATACTAGAGACCACGGCATCTTCTCTATTATATCATGATGCTGACATGATTACTAGCAGCGTGATATGGCGCATTTCTCTTAACGGTTTTGGTATGGTTGCTGATTACATTAGCCTAAAATAATACACCGCGTGAATGTCTGACTCAAGTCAAGACCGGAACAACGATTGCGAGGGCACGGGTAAAGAAAATGAGGAACGCCCCTGGATTTTGTAGCTGACCACTTTTCTGCAGTTATTTCAATGATAAAATAACAGTCAACCCCGTTTCGAACCTCTATATACATCTAGTACTCAGAACGGGATGAATAAAATTAATATATATATATATATATATATATATATATATATATATATATATATATATATTAAGCTCATCGTTTTTGTTTTGCTTTTTACTTCTCGCCTTTAATACGAGAAGCGAAAACATTCGAATAGTGATAATCAGAAGTGCCTAGTCTCGGTTATATATTTGGCATGGACATACAATTTATTTTATAAGCATTTTTTTTTTGAGAAAGACAACTTTACATATTTGGAAATTATATATTTTTTAAATATTTTCCAATAAATACGAGCATCAGTTTAGACTTCTAACCGTTAAAATCTGCCTTCCTTCGCCGACCTCATTTACTGCCTTTCAGCTTAACGCTAATAAAATTAACAAAACATTTAAATGTGCCATTTTTTCGACATCATAGCTGCCAAGCGTGGACTACGATCAGACGAATCAGAAAATTAAAGAGGCGACAAAATGCAACGGGGATTTTTGCAAAATGTCCCACTTAAATACTCCAAGGGAAATTCTTGCACGCGCGATCGTCAACGCTTATATTGGTTATTTACTTCGAATATTTTATATGGGGAAGGCGTGCGCGTGCGGCGCTGCGAGCGTAGAGTGTTAGTCACTGCACACAAGAAATTAAAGGGACCCTAACCATAAACAACTTCGCAAAAAAAAAAAAAAGTCCAGCCTTTTTATTTTTGTGAAGAAAAAATTAAGACCAGCGGAGCTGTACTCGATACACTGTGTGCCTCTGCTTCGTCGTCGTCTGTTTTTCGCGCTGTTTCCTACGATGAATTCTTACCAACTCGCCCAACTACCCATTCTTCTATTATAGCTGGAAAGGTTGCCGCCATCTACGAGCGACGGCGGAAACCATACTGGTTGTGTGGTTGCAGCCGTCGCTAATAGATGGCGGTAGCTGTCCAGGTAGGTTTGTGTCGGCATACACGGACACGATCCTGGGGACCCTAGCCCTTAACAGCTTCGCTGTAAAAAAAGTACGAATAATGAAAGCAGATTGTCAGGACAGTTCTGCTTGCATAATCGCGGTCGAATATTCCCACCGAGTGCGCTTTAACCGAGCACACGCGTACTGCGGAAAAGCAATGACCGCGAGCTTCAAGGGCTTCTCTGTTTCTCTGCAGTCCACAGGTGATCGGTGAGAAGCGCACTCAAAGGGGCCAACCCGCCGCTATGAAGAAACAGTATGAATTCCGCGAAAAAACCCTTACCATTATGATTGTAACCCTAGACTAAGGCACAAACCGTCTTGGGTAGTAACGCGTTACTAGTAACACGTTACTGTAATTTTGTTACTTTTTTGGTAACTTGTAACTGTAACGAGTTACTTTTTAAAAATGTAACTTGTAACTGTAGTTCTATTACTTTTTTCTGAGGTAACGATGAAAGTAACGAAGTTACTTTTGTCGTTACTTTCCAGTTTTTTTGTTATGAACCATATATCATAGAACGAGTGCAATCTATACTTGGTTTCAGCTTAGGTCCGAGCGTGGCCGTGGTTATGAGCCGAAGGTACAATCAAACAGCGCAAAGAGCGCAACGTCATGGCGTTCTCTGCTTTCGATAGAACGAGCCAGCGGTGGAGCACGCGCAGAAAGACGGCGAACACCGCTGGCCCTATCAACTGCGGAGAGCACGCCATTACGTTGTGCCTTTTTCGCCGTTAGATTGGCCCTTCGGCTCATAACATCGGCCACGCTCGGACCTAAGATGAAACAAAGTATAGTGATTCTTTGCACTTTCCAAAATGTCTGTTCCGACATTTCGAGTGTCAAGTTGGCCTTGCACACACCTGTGAGTACGTTCTTTGTCGCGAGTCACGACCCGAATATAGCCACGTGTAGATTTGATGAAAACAAATCTAGTTATCTTTACTCACGCGCTTGTTCTTTGTGACAGAACACTTACATCTTAGAATCTTGAAGCCATATCTTTGTTGCTATTGTTCTTTTTTCTGCGCAAACGTTTTTTAATCGGGTGAATCAACCGTGAAAAAACAATACACAAGGAGGGCACTGCGAATGTTCCGTATTTTGATTAGCGCCACTACTCCGCACTGCGCATGTTTCGTATCTTGATTTGCGCCACTACTCCGGCGTAGTGTCAACAGTTGAGGCAAAATTTACTGTTGTTTGCGCGGGGTTTGCTTGTTTCTCTGGTTGGGCGGGGCCTGTTCAGCAAGGGCAGGGACGTGTTCGCCATCAAACGAGGGAAACTTTCAGACTCTAATGTCGAGAAGCAACTGCTGCTACGTTACAATATAAACTAAAAAGCATACTTTTTAATTTTATGCAGTAAATCTTGATGGTTTCATAGTTTTATCCTACATTTTTTGTGTTATAGAAAAGTAACTGAAAAGTAACGTCGTTACTTTTTAAAAGTAACTGTAACTGTAACGAGGTACTCTTTTGTTGCGGTAACTGTAACGGTAACTTCGCTACATTTTTCTGAAACTAACTGTAACTGTAACGAATTACTTTTTCAAAGTAACTTACCCAAGACTGGGCACAAGAAGGAAATTATTTGTTTACAGGTTGAAGATAAAGTAACAGGGAAAGATAGCGTCTCTAACTCAGCTAATAATTTTATTCAACCAACGGTCTATATACCGAACTACAACCGCCACAAAACCCCCGAACATTCTATTTTTGAAGCACGCGCGCGAAACCCACACACACATCAGGGAAAAAACTAAGTGATGCAACCTGCAAAGCACAACCACCTCTCGGTTTAGACAAAAACCTTCTAGACAGCTAGAGGTAACCGAATGTATAGAATGCTTTTGAACTACGACATACGCACACACAGTTATACCTTTGGTTGATTTAGGTGAATAGCTTCTGAACCACCAATTCGAAAGACTACACTAATAAAAAAAAATTGAGCTAGTAGTTTGTAAGCTTTCCCCTTAAACAAACCAAAGGTATCACTGTGCGTATGTCGTAGTTCAAAAGCATTGTATATATTCGGTTACCTCTAGCTGTCTAGAAGATTATCTAAACCGAAAGGTGGTTGTGCTTTGCACGTTGCATCACTTAGTTTGTTTCGTGATGTGAGTGAGGTTGTGCGCCCGACATTGCAAAACAGAATGTTTGGTGGTTTTGCGGCGATTGTAGTCCTCTATATAGGGAGGTTGGTTGAATAAAATTATTAGCAGAGCTAGAACTGAGTTAGCTGAGTTTGTCCCTGTTACTTTCTCTTCAACTATTAAAAAAATAAAAGAAAAAAAGATCCTCCGTCTGCCCCAGTCTTGTGTTAAAATCATCCTAGTAAACTTCCACCAGCTCGCCTGCGCACTGACCGAAATTTTGTAAACGCTGTTTGAAATAAACAGCTTATGAATACATTGAAAACATAACGGAACGGTCAATTTTTTTTTCAATTCGTTTGAATTAATCGGTAGTACAAAATATCCGAGGCTGATTTATCGCGAGTCCACTGTCTCTGATTTCCAGCGAACTCAGAGCGCACACTAGTTGAGTACAAACGCTATCATCATCATCCCACAAAGGTACAATTTCGGTTTCGCCCACAAATAGAAATATTCGTATTGTAACATAAATATTGGGCAAAGCAAATATTTTTTCGGCGAACATTTATTTTGAGACATGCCTGTCCTAACCTGGTAGTGATGATACTCCTCGTAGAGAGTATCCTCTCTACCTTGCGGAAGCTACGGAGCTTACGTCATGCTTTCTCCTAGTATGTTTAACTTACGTTGGTGCTACAAGCCAGGGCAAGCGGCGCCAAATTCACAAGTTCGAGTTACTTCTGAATTTGGCGCCATTCCTGAAAACAACTACTCTATGGCCACTTTGAATTTATTCAATATTCGCCGCCATTTTCAAAAAATAAGTGATGCCTCCTCGATTACTCCTGGGCATTGCATACCAGTTAAAAAAAAAATCATAGTGTAGGGGAATGAAAGGGAATCATGGGAGGTTCTGTTAAAAAGTACTTGAGGGTACTTTACTCTGGAAGTACATTCTATATATGGTACTTTACTTCAAGTACATTGCGCCCAGTCAGTGGCGTCAGATCAGAAAAGGGGCGGGAGGGGGGGGGGAGAGCGCGGGGAGCGGACCGTTTCCGGGTGCAGCGCTGAGGGGAGTGCAGCTGGGCAGTGAGTGTGGGGGGGGAAGGGGGAGGGGGTAGTGGCATGCAGGCCACGAGAGAGCCAGGGTGGGGGGGGCGCGTTGGGCAACGAGCGAGAGGGGGGGGGGGGGCGGGAAGGAGTGTCGCGGTTTACTTGGTGGGCAGAGCTAACTATGATGACATTAAGGGCGATGTTAAATCTTTAAGGAATAGGGTGGTCTGGGATCTGAACTTTAAGATGTTCCCGTTCACGACGGACTACTAATGAAAGATAGAAAAAGCTTTTATGTTTCATAGAAGCTCACGCGTGTCACACAAAGAAAGCAGCGCCGCCAGCCGATATTCAATTTACAATTTACACATCCTTTTCGGTGCACAACACTTGCCGCAAGAAACCTTTGTCAATCCTCCATGACATCAGCTATGTTTAAATCCGCTCACTTTGATTATGCACAGGTCTCCGCAGTGTCTCGATTCTGCAAAGATTGCAGATGAAAAAGCCTCTAAGCTTGCTGAAAGGCTAGACGCCCTGATAACGTGAAAATAACTGAAAAAAAAAACTTCACATTTTTATTAGGACCTGACGCTTTCTTTATACACATGCTGCCTATGACATTGGAGACTACAAAGTCGAAGCCAAACCAAATTTGACGTTCATGTTTACACAGCGTAAGTTCGGTCTGCCTTTGAGGTGCGGTGATACCGGAGAAATTTAGCCAGTGCAGTACAACCGCTAGCCTGGGGTCTTTAACGTGCACCACGCAGTAGTGATACACGACCGCACGTCGGCACGATGCTCATCCAGATCGAAACGGGCAGGGATGCGGGATTGAACCCAGGATCCCTGGGTTTTCCAGTGCAAGCTTTCGCTCCACGTGCTCCCAGCTGGTGTGCGCTTGCCCACTCGGCCACCGATCCTCCACTACGAACTCAAAATTGATACACCTGTATTGGTCATTACGTAGCATCTGCGTTCTACCAGAATTATGTTTGTAAGCAATCTAAAAATGTTACAAACGGTTTTACGCGTTTTCTCGCGTTTATCAACAGATCTGATTTGTACGCAATTTTATTCAAAACGGCAGCTTCACAGCTCAGAGAGTGTGCATACTGCATGTTGAGCTGCCTCTTTCGCAGCTCGTCTCATTCGTTGGGAATAAAGGTTTGAAGAGGAGATTCTGGATTTCGCTTGCAATCAACTCAAGCGTAGTTAAAGCTTTACAAAAAAAAAAAGAAAAAGGAAAGGAAGTACGGTCAGAACATAAAAGCTTCGTCAAAGACATCTCACAAAAAGGATGACAGGCTAGTGGAGCGGAGCTGCCGAGCCTACAGACAAAAGTCTCCAAGTGCTCGAATGTGCGATGGAATCGGGTTTGTCTTACCTTTCAACCAGACCCACACCTTCGGCGCAACCGTGAAATGCTATCCCAATCGCCTTGTTCGTGTGTTGTTTCGCTGCGTTGGTACCTCAAGATCTGTGTTAAAATAATCCTTCGCATGGCTGTCCATCCCATGGTCTCAAATAAAATCATCGAGCAACATGCGTGAATCAGTCATGAGATGCGTTAAAACGTCCATTAATTCAGTTGACAAGGTTTGCTTGGTGCCACCATGTATCTCTGACTGACATTTAGCTTAGCTTTTGTGTTTTGCGAGGCAAATTCCAATAGTCGCCATCTTTCTTTTGCATACGGGGGTCGGGGGCCTGCCTCTTCGTAAGGAGAACCGGTTCATTTGAACCCTTTGAACCCCGGATAATCCGACCCTGACTCCAGATCTTCTGGAGGTGAACTGAATGAAGGCCAGTGAACCGGCTTTCCCGAATCCGTAACGTCAGTGTGTTCGTCAACGAACTGTACCAATTCACTGACAAGGATGTGCCGAGGCGTTGAAAGCATTCATCATTTGACAAAAACATGCTGTACTCTGAGAGGTCTCCCAATAAGGCTTGGCGAAGGTGTTAGTATGTCGTCTACTTCGACCCTCCTCAAAGAGAAACGCTCACATGAATCTTTTACTGACTTCTCTTAGCTGCAATGTGCCACAGAAGCCTCCATAGACCTTAAACCTTGCAGTCTACATTTTGAAACACCTTTAGAAAGAGCCATCCAAACTTGCGCTATTTGTTTGCTTTTCTACTAAAGGTGACAGCAGTCACGCCAGTAATCATACATTTCGTACCAAAATATTGCTAACATATCTGCTTTACGCTAAAGTTCATGTTTGCGCGTTGACGTCATTTTCTCGCCACCGTTGTAAAAGGGACGGCAACGTCAAAGGACGAAGCGTTTTTGTTTACGTTCTTAAAACTTACGGCAGAAATGCTTTGTTGGCTTGTCCAGAGCCATGGTTAAGGAATTTGAAAGATCCAGCACTTTAGCCACGTTCTTAAAGGTCAAACGAACCGTGACACGACACAAAAAAAAAAATCGAGAACGAAGAAGGACCAAATGAGCGCACAAACAAAACAAAAACACGAAAGCTATATAGCTGGAAAGAAAAGACGGCCGTTATAATGAAGAAGTGGCGGGAACAGCCTTCTCGCGCTATTGCGCGCGGCGGCAGACTTTTGCGCGGGAAAAATCAGCGGAGTTTCTCGCCAGATTGACTCTCTCTTCGAAGCGGCGCCACCATGTGTGTGTGTGTGTGTGAAAAAAAGAAGGCGCGAAAGCTTGTGGCCGTTTTCGTGCGTGTGTACGATGGCAATTAAGGAATAATTTATCGATTTTGCTCGCTTCGTCGACTCTAGAAAGTCCGCGTAAGAGAGTGGAGGGAGGGGTCTGGCGAAAGTGTTTTTGACTGAGGAAGTGTCTTCCTTCTCCCTATGATGGACCGCAGTAAAAGCTATGAGCCATCGAAGGCGATCCAATGCCATGTAAGTGACACGTGTCCTTTGAGAGGGGCGCAGTGACGAGAGTTGCACACAATCACGGGATAAATTCAGAGCTTTGGATTGGCTGGGATGAACCGTAGCGTTTGCTGTGTTCCATCGTAAGGTGAGATGGATTATAGCCGATCTCGAAACTTGGCGCAGAGGTGCGAGGGAGGCAACGGACTATAATGAAGAGTACCCCCCCTCCCCCCTCCGAAATCGCCAAAACAAAAGGATGGGTCCAAAGAAGGAGGCTCTGCAAGCCGCGTGTCCGGAAAATTAAAAATTAATGAAGTGGACCGATCTGCCGGTGCCCGGGCCAGAGTAAAGACGAGAGCTCTGGCGGGCGGGCACACAGCCAAAACTTCAAAAATCTTTTCTTTTTTGTCGGAAGTTGAGTTTTTTGAAAGTTTCGAAGTCTGGTCCGTGTGCCGCTCTCCGTTCGGCCAAAGTTTATTGTGGTCCTTAATATATTTTCTTTTTTTTACTGGTGCATTTTTGTTTTGCGAGAGCGTCGGTTTTGGGAGCCACGAAAGCCGCAAGGTGCCTTAGTGTTGTTTACTTGCTTCGATGAGCCGAGTGTTTGTGCGTGTTATTCACGGGAAATTGTACGAGGCAAAGTTTGTCGGAGTTTCTGCAAGAGCAAAGGAGGCGGAGTTTCAGGCTATGGTCAAAAACTAAAAAAACAATGAGCCAAAAAAAAAGTCAGAGAAAACGAAAACAATTTTAACAAAAAAGGGGATGGTCATTTGTTTCGTACTTAATAGTATTTCAGTTATAATTACTTTTCTTCAAATTCTGTGGGCGTTAAGTAATACACCGATGGGTTTGATTGAAAATGAGCATTTCATGCATCAATCATCGAAGTGTAACAAATGTAGGTTCTTCGAAACTTTGGGATTGGGATCCGCTGGACGGACACCCGGTGGAAATTGAGGAGTTCTAGTTTTCTCGTCAAAATTTTCAGTAATTTCTGATTTGATGTTTAACTGACCCTTTTCAAAGCGTCCGCGCAAAGCCTGTCCGCCATTGCTTGCTCACATACTCTGAGCATGTATTGGACACGAGGGCTGCGTCAGCATTCGACGTGAACTCGGCTCTGCTCGTATCGAGAGCGAGTGTGACGTCAGCACTCGGCGTGAACTCGGCTCTGCTCGTATCAAGAGCGGGTGTGACGTCAGCACTCGGCGAGGAATCGGATCCAATCACTAAATTTGTGTCCGAGGAATCTCTACCGCCCATGTTTCTCGGTGGATTTTTGAGAAGGGTCTATTGCCCAGTTCATCCATATCAGGGGTCTGAAACACGCGGCCCGCGGGCTGCTAGAGGCCCGTGACCCGCTGCGACGGAGCCGGCAGCGAGCCTTTGTTCCCATGTCTCCAGAGATAGAAATGGAATGCCCCATATATTAAGGCGAAAGCCTTATGTATCTCATCGTTCAGTCAACCTTCAAAGTCCTTTGAGCGAAAACACGTCGGCGACACGAAAACGACGAACGCACGACGGCGACATGAAAGGTACGAAAACCCACGGTTCGCCCCTAGACCACGAGATGGCGCTACTTGCGCCAGAATCGGCGGAGGCGCTGTATTCCCCAAAATGACTTTTTGCTCTTGTCCCTCGAGGGGCGTCGAACCAGCCACCTCTCGTTCAGTAGTCCGATGCGGTGGGTACCGCCACGTCCGTAAATCATGTGTCTGGCTTTAATGCATCGGCGCTTGGGCTTTCGCCTTCATGTCGTCTTAGGGTTAACGTAAAGGACCCTGTGTTTTCTTCTAATCTCATGCTACCTATTCATTTTCGCTCGAAACGCAGCTCTGCTCTGATAACCTATTCGCATAATTTATACTATTATGTTTTAAATTGGATCGTCTTCTTTTTTTTTTTTTTTTGCTTCCCAGCGTTTTGTCACCCCGGCTGCACCAACTCTCCCGCTCAACAGGAGCAACTGCCAAATTTAAAGAATTGATCTCAAAATACTCGCCTTTAGAAAATGACACCATTAAAGTGCAAGTATTTGATCAAACTGCCGGTTTAAATATCGTCAGGAAAGCAAAATATGTCCTATGAAAAGGTTTTTGTTTCGAGACACGTCGAGTTTTGTTAAATTTAGAGTAAATTGGGCAACAGGAACTACAACGTGCTTGCTCTCTTGTTCTATATAAAAATGCCAGCACGGTGGTGAGGCAGTGTCATTTTAGTTATTGTTATCAGATCAGGTAAGAAAATAAAACAATCACTTAAACCGGTCAAACCTAAGGATGTCATCAAAAGCAGAGAGCACGAGGTCCATTTTCTATAAAATTCCCCACTTCCACCCTTCAGCCTTACGTTGGCCTTTGACCTTTCGGTGTGGGATATCTTGCCCCCCACACTCAAATGAGATAAAAAAAACCTAACTTTTATATAAAAAAGGATGTTTTTGTTTGAATGGAAAACTATCTGCGAAGCGACTCGTCTTGGAACAGACAGACGTACGTGATGATACTTCGTGTAATTATAATTAATATTGTAGTGTTTTCCTTCGAAGTAAAATAATTGAGACATCCCTGCCTTAAGTTGAGGCGGTTTTTGGACACAAAAATAGTCACTATTATTCTTCTAAAACATGCTATATGTAGATCGGGATTAATGCTGCATACGGATATTAAACTACTAATCAAACGAACGAGGAACGGGCAAAAATATCGTGTTTTTTAATTATAAGAGATAAAGATGCTCCAATGATCCAGTTTTTGCAGGTTGTTTCGGACGACATTAAGCGGTATTCGCCGAACATTAAGGCACCGCATAATATGGCTCCTCCACGTAAATTTCCATAAACGAAAAAAAAAGTAGACTACAGATTTGAGAGTTATTTCCCAAAAAGCAAAGACACAAATATAATTCATGGATATAAAATATAGATAAAAAAAAAAGGCAATAGCGCGAATTTAGGCCGGAACCGTAACGGGGGATTTATGTCCCGAAGCGAAAAACTCAATTATGATATCTTTTCGTTTTATAGCTGAGCCATGTATTTTGTTTTATGTGAACTCAATTTTATTTGAAAAGGGATTGTATTCCTTTTGTGCGTTGGTTCTCCCCTTTCCAACTTTTCCCGCCTTAGGAATTTAGAACCCCTTTGAACACAATCTGACGTCATTGATATGTATATTTGTTAGTTACCTTTAAGTTCGTCGTTATCTGTTCAATACAAAGTTGTTGTTTTTTGCTTTTTGTTTTTAAGAAAGACGCTGGCGTTTTTTAATGTTGATATCACAGAGAGACGCTGAAATGGAGCACTACAAAGTTGAAAAGATCAGGTATTCAACAAGAAAGACAAATAAAAGGGAAGCCCAGGATGAACAAAAGCAGAATTCGTTGTTATAATGTTTTGGATGATATTCCGGTAGAACCTGTTTTTTTTTTTTTCTTGAGTCAGTCATTTCGGAGTCAGTCATTTTCGCAAATATGTTTGTCGTTTTGTTCAAAGCGTACATATTACATGTATGATTATATGGTTTTGAGGATGGGCAGATTTTCGGTGTGACGAAGGAAAAACAAACAAAAAAACAACAGGTCAGAGTATGACTATATGTTCACAGTGGACGGCCCTGATTGTGAAACGAACACATTTTATCATTCCTTCCTTCCTAAAACACTCTTTGGAAGGGAACCACGTTCCGGCTTCTATTCTATCAAAATGGTTAGCTAAGCTAGTCGGATCATTACGTGCATTTGAGCGCAAAAAAAAACAAAAACAAGGACGAAGTGAAGAACAACGACGTTCTTCGGTCTTCATTGAGTCCTTTTTTTTTGGAGCTGACTTGTACGTTCAACTGCATCCATTGTTAACGACCAATCGTTTAAAAACACTACAAATACCAATCACTGTCTCGAGTTTTTGACAAGTGCTGGTTGTTGGGCGAGTTGGTTAGGTACATGAGAAAACATGATTGCGCTTAAAGACAGGGACATAGGTGTATCGGATTTCGCTTTCATGTGGCAAGATATGTGTCGGCCAGACAGGCAGATGTTTAAATGTACGGTTAAGGGAACACTACCTAAAAGTGAACGGGGTTCGGGATGGCCATCTGTCATGTCACTGTCATGACTGCGGGTGCAAACCATTATTTGCTTCTTCTACTGTTTTTGCTAGGCACAAAGATAAGTATGTTAGAGAGATTATGCATGGCTGACGCCATAAATAAGTTCCGGCACGTGTTGTGTCAGTGTGGCGTCAATTGACTTGGCGGATAAGGAGTTGGCGTACTTGCGGTCCGTCGCGGGCCACGGATTGGATGAGATGTGGTGCGGTGACGCAGTGTATTTCAACGATGAAGCTCTTGAATACAATCAGTTGAAAGTTAGCGCTCTGTGGTGTCTGTTCTTCCTATGTCCCTGTCTTTAAGCGCAATCATGTTTTCTCGATTTTTTATTGTTATATTAGGGTGTCGCAAGTCACCAGGCTCGATTTAAAATGGACCGTAAAAATCGACGCCTGCACGTAGCAATATAAACCTTTCGTCAAAGGTGTATTTCACAGGTCGGTTTTTCTTGTAAAATTACAAAGCGTAGCTCTCTTTTGTAAAAAAATAGGGCCAAGAAACTTGCCAGGGTCAACGGCGTGGGAGCCACGCAGACGACAGGGGTTCAGTAGCGGGGTGTGTTTGGCGTTCGTATTGATAGATGGCGCTACCTCCTTATCGCGACGCCTCGCGACCACCGTGGGTTATTAAAATGAACATAATATAATACAATACAATACAATACAATACAATACAATAAACTTTATTTTTCCAGAGTACTGGAGGGGTCCCCAGACAAAAAGCTGCTAAAAGCAGCTTGACTGGGTCTGAGTTCCCCTTTTACATGGCAGCAGCTCGGACGACAAACATAAAAAAACACTTTACCAGGATGATAAGAAAAATAAAACAAGGTCACATAACATTGAAGGAGCAGAAGAACAAAATTAGTTATGAATAGTTAAAACAGTAAGTACGTAAGTCTTTTTTGCCAATTGTGTAGATGTTTATGTTGTTCGTGAGACATTTATTTAACACGTACGGTACTTTGTAATGCAATGACTGGAGGTTATAATTTGTGCGGCACCGAGGAAGGAGCCAAGTGCCTGCACGGCGTGTGTTTATATTACTTTCACGTTTCTCAAGTTCAGAAATAAAATACAAAAAATCTATTAATGTTGGCGATGAGAAACGAAGGGTACAGAGTAAACGATAATTATATACGCGTTCTACGGGAAGCATTTGATATCTTGAAAATAATGGTTCTGTATGGTCTGTATATGAGACACCCGCGATATAACGTAAAACTTTTTTTGCAATAATAGTAGATTTTGAAGGTTTGTCTTAGTTGTGGTAGCCCATACAAGATGAGAGTAATTTAAATTGGATTCAAATAGTGCGTAGTAAAGTCTTAACTTAATACTGATTGGTAAAACATTACGACAGCGGGCAATGATGCCAACAACTCTGGAAAGTTTAGCAATTAAATAGTTAACATGGCAATCCCACATCATATACTCGGAAAAAACTACTCCTAAAATTTTATGTTGGCTAACTAACTCAATTTTGGAATCACCAAGTTTGATTTCATTTTTAACCAGAACTGGTTTATGAATAGATCTAAATAAAATGGCTTTGGATTTTTGGGTGTTTACTTTAAGGCCATTAACTTTGGACCACATGTCAAATTTAGTTAAGATATTATTCGCTTTACATATCAGAACATCAGCATCAGTAGCAGAAATAAAGAGGCTCGTATCATCCGCATAAATGACAAACTGAACTTGGTGATCGATGTTAACAATATCATTTATGTAAACATTAAATAGAAGAGGCCCAAGTATGCTTCCTTGTGGTACACCAGCAATAACATTATGAAAGGAAGAGTAATGACCGTCAATTACTACGCACTGTTTCCTACGTTGTAGATATGATGTAAGTAAAGCAAGGGGCACTCCGCGGACACCATAATTGCCAAGTTTAGCAAGAAGAATGTGGTGATTGAGAACATCGAACGCTTTACTGAAGTCTATAAATACACCTAACGTAAGAAGCCTTTTTTCAATATTTTGCAATATAATTTCTTTTTGAAGTAATAAAGCGGCTTCAGTGGATTTACCTTGTCGAAAACCAAATTGAGAGTCCGTTAGTATAGAATGTTTTGTGAAAAACGAATTTAGGCGTGTGAGTATAATTTTTTCAAGTGCCTTAGAGAAGATAGGTAATACTAATATAGGCCTGTAGTTACTCGGGACGTTCTTATCTTATGTTTTTGAACCTTTTGTTACAAAATAAATGCGGACAATAAAAGCGAAACTTAAAGTAAAAAAAAAAATAGTAATAACGCGCCTGCATAACGATGGCGCTTTTGCTGCCAACGGATTTCGTCTGCGTGTCGTGTGCTTTCTTTCGCTGGTCGGCTGCACCTTCGGACGCTGCTCCCGACGCCCCATCTATCAATACGAACACCAAACATATCCCGGTACTGGACTTCGTCTGTGTCGAGGCCCGTCGTAGAACCAAGCAAGTTTCTTGGCTCTATTTTTTACAGAAAGAGAGCTATGCTTTGTAATTTTACAAGAAAAAACCGACCTGCTAAATACATCTCTGACGAAAAGTTTAGATTGCTACGTAGAGGCGTCGATTTTTACAGTCGAATGTAGATCGAGCCTGGTGACTTGGGTCACCCTATATTTGTGTTTCCTACTCTCTTGGATAATGCCGATGCTTCTGCATTCTTGTACACGTTGCCCGAAAAAAATTAATTGATTACAGTTACTCTTGTTTCCAAATTATTCATTCAGATTACATGATTACTTAAGAAAGAAAAGTAACTGGCTGTTACTTGAAAAGCAACCGTCACTTTTTTGATTACTTGGGATTGTCAAAACAACTATTTTTACCGGTTTGAAAATGGGTCATTCGTCCGGTCCATTTTTTTAAAATTTGGAATGTCCAATTTTTAAAGTTCTCATCTTTTTAATCAACCAATTTTGGTATACCGTCCTACTCTCGGAGACTTGGACCGAGAATTTCATGGTTGAAAACTTGTAGAAACAAAGAGCGGTGTTAAAGAGGGGAAAGAAAACTAGCAACAATTACAAGAAAGTTTTGTACCTTAAAAAGTAATGAAATTACTATCGTGATTTCTTCCTAACAAATTTATTCGAATTATTACAAAAGTTACTCCAAGTAGTAATCTATTAAAAATAATTTGAGTACTTGTATTGAGTACCAGTAGCGTACATATGTCTTTTCCGAGGCTATGTAGACGAATAAATAAATAAATGCAGAATTATGTCGAATTCCACAGTTTATGTCATTTTAAAAAGTAAATAGCTTTGCAAAAGAAAATACGACAGCTCACAAAATATTTGCGATGATGTCGGTTAAGCGCCTTTTCAACTCTTATTCTAATTAATGGCCAAAATACGGTAATTAAATTTTCATTAATGACGGACTAAACTGCCGTCCAGTTCAGATAACGCGCGTTTTTGAGCGTGGTTCCTAAACTATGTTTATTTATAAAACGTGTCATGACATCAAGATATGTCCCAAACCATCTCTTCAAAAGTAGAAAAAAAAAACTCTATTCCACATCACGTTGTTTTAAATCCGGTGGTCATGACTCGGGTGCTTTTTGTTTTTAAACAAACCGTCCGAAACTCTGAAAACTGCGAATTTCTAGAGGTTTCAAGAGAGGTAGTGGGGAAGACCGTTCGGAGAACGGTTCGATTGGCGGTATAGTTTTACTTACCCTCCCATATTTTGTGCATGATTCCTTACGTGTTTTTTATTTTGTTAGATCGTCCAGGCCACCCATCTCCGTGGAGACGGCTGCAGAAAACGACTGCAATAGCTAATTTTTTTTTGTCTCTTATTTTCTAAAACTTTAGGAGAACAAGAGCTCGATTTCGTTTACGGAGGGGAATTGTAAATCCTGAGGCGTTTTTGTCGAATTCACTGCGTGGTGGTCCGACAACACCAATAATCCTATTCTGAGAGTACTTTATTTTAAGTTTTTCCTCAGATATTTGTATTTTTGTGAGGTTTGCCTTCGCCGTACTGTTTTTGTTTTCATCCGTTTTTTTTGTTTTTGTTATTGGCTTTGGAGATACGACTCCAATACGTGGTCAGGTTTAAGTTTCGTTGTTTTTGCTTCTGCGAAATGGACCGGCCGTTTGCCCCGATCTAGCGGGAAGAGGGGAACTCGACCAAAATCACTTTAAAATTCAGGGCGCAGCGCTGTCCTGTCCACCGTACATTTTATACACGCGCTCTTTGCCGAGAAAAAAACTTTAAAAATCAACAAAACAGTTTGAGCAATTGGCCACGTACACGAGGGCATTCATTTTTTTTCTTCTTTTTTTTTAGCTTTTCTTATTTGATAGTTATTTTCTGGTGATTGGGATCGTCCTACTTAGATTTGTTCTCTCTCTTTCGACTGCTCGGTTCAACTTCGGTCGCTGTTCGGATCTGAATCGGGAGGAGCAGCGCCGCTTTTTGGCTGTGACGTCTAGAGTGTTTTTGAGCTCATCTTTAGGCACAAAACCGACCGCAAATGG
>JAZHYW010055556.1:0-65954 GCA_037355805.1 Ixodes ricinus | reverse complement strand
TCAGTAGCGCAGGTGAATCAATTATGCAATCCACGAGCTTATGCTGGAACATCAAATCACGAATCGTCCTCCCGTTATGCAATCAACTAAAGTTAATAAAGATGCATATTTGTTTTTCATTTACTGTAATCATAGATTGAATGCTAGTAACGATCATATAATACACAAATGTATATTTGTTTGGCACGCTCATGTAAAAAGAAACAAAAAGAAAGTAAATTTAAACTTTTAAAAATTGAATTTTTTGAAGAGCACCTGCACTCTCCAGCGAAGGACCTCGTATTAAATTGGAGCACCTATAAAACTTTGAAAGTGCTACCGAAATCTCAGTTACGCTGTGATTTCTCCCCGATAAGCTTCAGTAAAATTGCGGGCAAAGTTATTCGAAAAATTGCTTATTGTGCGCTCACCCAAATGCTACTCCGGGCCCAAAACGACTCGTTTGTAGTAGCAAAACTCAAAATATCTCGCTTTCTAGGAATCTGCATAACTTTCGTCATTTAATGATTCATAGGTCATCTGAAAAATACCACGCTGAAATAAAATGTGTATAACATTGAAAAGGTTCGCACAATCTCGAAACGCATGCTTTGTATACTAATCAGCTTAATATCATAAGCAAATAACCCTAATTGAGTATACGTAATACAAGAAGGTATACCATTTCGAGAAATTTAAATCGTAGAGGCGCAAAGTTGCTGCCTTGGAGAACATCAAATGTGGTAAGAAAGAGTATCGGGTAGGCAATCTGGTGCTTGCACGATATTCACCCAAATGCACAAATAGCTGTAAAAACGAACTACTTAGTTGTAAAGACGATATTTTCAAAACTTACTCAAAGGGGACTGATTATATATTTTGTAAAATTATTTGATCACATCAAAATATACAGTGCATAAGCTTGTCTTATGCTACCTATAGATTGCGCCACACAAATGGCGCAAACAAGAAATCGTAGGTTTTTCTCCTTTTTTCCTTATCATTATAATGTTCTAAATCAAAAAGCTACAGCTATAGAGATTGTTAATTCGAGGCCCTAACGTAACCGTTAACAACAAATGTTCGCCAACACATTGTCGAAGTAAGACGCCAAAAATCGCAGGTGTCGTATCGCACTCTACAGGAATGGTGCCCCCTTAATTCAAAAACGACCACTGTCTTGTTTCTGCTGAACGCTCCTTCATAAAAACCTATTGCTCAGCGCTAATTTTCTGAAAAATACGCATAAAGGTGATTGCGCCATCAAACTTTTCAGACTTTGGACAGGTTACAAAGCAAAAAATGAAAGACGTTTACAATCTCCCTGTAACACCAAATTAGAGCGCAGCTCTTGAGGAGGAGGAGGGGTAGGTACGGAGAAAAGGGTATACCCCTCCTCCTCTCCTGCTCGCCTCCCATTTAGCGGGAAAATTTCGCTAAATTTCCGGTAATTCTAGCGGGGAAATGTTTCCGCTAAATTGAACGGGCAAAATGTTCCGCTGAACTTAGCGGGGAAATATTCCGCTAAATTTAGCCGGGAAGATTTTCAGCTAAATTTAGCGGGGAAATTTTCTCGTTGAACTTAGAAGGGAATTTTTTTCGCTAAATTTAGCGGGGAATTTTTCTGCTAAATTTAACGGGAAAAGTTCCCGCTAAATTTAGCGGAGAAATTTTTTCCGCTAAATTTCCCGAGGAAATTTTCCCGCTAAATTTAGCGGAAAATTTTTCCGGTAAATTTAGCGGAAAATTTTCCGCTAGATTTAGCGGGAAACTTTACCCATGATGACGTCGCACGTGACGTCACGAGTGACGTCACTCATGCTTAATGCTTGTTAATATGGAAACGATCATTCCGTTTGTGCAACGGAGCGAACTACAACGAAGCTTTTCCAAGCGGGATCCATGCAGTTTATAATTGAGTTTTGCAACACGCGATAATTAAAAAATATAGAACTAAAAGGGCTCCGAAAAAAGTTAGTTACATCAAACGAGTATGAGAAATAATGCTCGTAATCTTGCAATGTAAAAGTGTTCACATCATTGTTTTCTTGTTTCCTTTTTCAAAGTTAAGGACCGTTCACACTCTTGCAACCGAGTACGACCGACAGAGACCGTGACTTGTTAAAACCTCTTAAAATTTCTTAGGACGAGAGAACATACTGGCACGCTGGCGCCATCTATGCGGTGACCCTGGAACTGCATTTCACAAGAGCGAAGGTTTTGCGGTATTTCCGAGGTCAAATGTGTGTAATACCTATAGAAAGGCTCGTTTATAACGTTGACAAAAGTTTTTGGAGCAAAGAAAGAAAGGATAATGCGCGAGAGAAATAGAAAATATGCCGGACCGCCAAGTTTACACTGCTACCCGATAGATTGCGCCAGTGTGTCCTCTCGTTGTAAGAGGTTTTAAGAAATCCAGTTTTAAGAGGTTGCAAGAGTGTGAACGGGCCTTTACAGATACGCTTGAAATGTTTGATCTGTGATTGCTTCATAACGCGATATTTCATAGCTTGCTGAAGCAGTTCATTCAACAGACTCAACGCTAGCTAAATCCTGTATTCCAATCGGTTAGCCAGTTTGTTTGTTTTTTTCGTAAATCCATTGAAAGCACAGCTTGCACTTCGATTAACATGCTAGTTGGGTTCAAAGCTAGGTCATATACTTTTTTACTGGGAAATTTTGTTTTAGTATGACCATTTTTATGCTTTAGCAGTAGCGGTGTGCTTTCCCCGTGGATTATTCAACGCACTTGTCTTTTAGGACACCGTTCTAATCATTATCCTCTAGATTCTCATAAAAGCAATAGTAATCATAATTTAAATAGAAGAGCCATAACATGCCAGAAATGCGCCTGTAGATTGAGAAGGAAACCGATACAATAAAAAGCTAACAATAGTCATTTACCCGAGTTAGTGGTTCTTCAGCAAGACCGATAACTACGACAAAAGTGGCCAGAATAAGGTCAAGTCTGTCCTCATCGACTTCACATATTACGCTGCTCGACACCATTAAAATGAAAGAAATTGAATAAATGATGTGTGACTTTCTTTTTGTGTTAGTACTACATGCACCAGTTCGCCTTGCGACTGACCGCAAGGGATATACTACGAGCCATCGGAGCAAATCCAATGTCGTGTGAGTGTCGCGTGACCTTGAAGAGGGGCGCAGTGACGCGCGGGAAGCATAGTCATGTGCTAGGTAATAAAGCTGCATGGATTAGCTGGGATGGCTGGTGGCGTCCAGTCGGTCGTTCTACCTTACGACTGACCAGATGGTCGGTCGTAAGGTGAAACGAAGAATAAGAGACAAGTGTTTCTACTACGAATCTTGTGCCACTAAACCCTCCATCATCATCATCAAACTGCCAATCCAAGCCAGTAAGATTAAAATCGCTAGAAATGCGCGCTCACAATTTTAAGAAGTCATTCTTTCGGGGTGGTTTATCACTTGGGCCCATTCTCGTTTCGACCTTCTCGTTTGGGCTTTCTCAAAAGAACCATTCTCGAAACGTCCTTCTCGGTTGGGCTCGCCGCATTTGATCCGTTCTCGTTACATCCTTCGCACATAATCCTTAAAGAAAAAGTGAAAGCCGTTTACAACTCCCTGTAACGCCGAATTAGAGCGCAGCTCTTGAGGAGGAGGAGGGAAGGGTACGGGGGGGGGCAAGTGAGCTCGGGGGGGGGGGAGGGGGGGGTAACGTGACGTCACTGATGACGTCATCATGATATTGACGATGACGATGCGGATGCCGATGACGTCATCAGTGACGTCACTGATGACGTCATCAAGGATGATGTCGATGACGATGCGGATGCCGATGACATCATCAGTGACGTCACTGATGACATCATCGGCATCCGCATCGTCATCGTCATCACGTGACCTCGGGGGTCACGTGACCAGGGGTCACGTGACCTGGGGCCACGTCACTGATGACGTCATCGGCATCCGCATCGTCATCGTCATCATCACGTGACCTCGGGGGTCACGTGACCAGGGAGTACCACGTGACCTGGGGGACCACGTGACCTGGGAGGTCACGTGACCTCGGGCGGTTACGCCGACGGCGACGCCGCTCAAGCCGGAAACGGGCGCCTAAGAGCTGCGCTCTAAAACAAATCAATTGGGTACACTTCAATGTGTCGATTGTTATGGCTGGGTCACGGCATATCACCGAAGAAGCTCTTCAAGTCCACCCCTCCCAACTCGCCTATACGCCAGCGCCCACATACAACACGCACACGTGCTAATTAGTTCCGCGGTTTTGCTAATAGTTCCTGGAATACGTCCCTTCTGCTGTTGAATCATTCAGCGAAGGTCAAGACCCGCTCTTTGGGTTGTCTGAAAGTGGTAGCAGGCGCTGGGAAATAAAACACCGTATTGCTGTTTTGTGTCAAAGCACGGCTTCCTAGGACTCTTTTTTCTCGGGTCGCAAGAGGATGCACTTCGAAGGGGTCCCTCCCCACCCCCCCCCCCGGCCTCCCACACATACGCTGTACTATATTTTTCCTTAAAGTGGACCGCAGATTACGCTCACTAGCCGTCGAAGCCAATCCAAGGCTGAAAATGTACCAGGCGCCATTCGGTCTTTGTGCGAAAAGGCCCAAATGCGAAAAAGCCAGTTTGTGTGTTTTGAGACGGTTCAAACGAGAAGGTCCACACAAGAATGAGGCGAAACTACAGCGGGCGAAATACGAATGGGACGTTTCTTCTGCGCTAGGAAGTTAAGACGTCCACAGAAGACAGTGTAGTCAAACATCGGCATTGAAGAAACATGGAAGCAGTAACATCCCTTCAGTTACCAAGCACCCTTGAATAAAACTCGATATCGCTAATTCTACGAACTTTTGAACTCCTATAAATTGCAACCAATACAGTTCCCTCAACCTCTTTTCATGTAAATTATAATATAAATGATGTATAAATGATGCTTATTTGGCGTAATATAATTACAACTAAAGCTGGCATCGGTCAACCAAGTACCGGCTAAGCAGATTATTGCCTAGGTACTAGGAATGTCTTCGAATGAAAGATAAACAAGCGGAGTCCTTGAACCGAAATAACATGTGCTTGCGAGCTGGTGATAATTAATCATGATGTAACACCTGAGTCTGCGTTCCGATAAAAGAAGAAACGTTTAGGTCGAGGAAAAATACAACAATAGGAGAACGTAGACCACAGCAGGAGAAAGTAGGCGAACGTCGAAGGAAAGTACAACAGGAAAGACGTTCACTTCCTTTCGATGCTCGCTCCGTAACTAACTGTACTTTTGTTTTGTTTTGTTTTTTGTTTTTACGGGACGAACGTGAATTTGTTTTTGTCAGTGACGAATTGCTTGCCGCTGGTGCCAGCGATGGAGGCTACGACAGTTTCTTATTCTTTGTGCTCCAAAGTAGTTACAGGCATCGCGGCCGTAGTTTTGGCTTTGTTGCGGGTATGCACTGGCAATGTTCTTTACTTTCCTTTTATTTATTTTTTATTGCTCACGCCTGACTTGCGAGGAGTGGCTATCGATTCAAAGTCAACCGCGGGGAAACTGACTTAGCACTGAATGAGTTTGGAGCTGGATTGGTACTATGGACCAGATGGAAATTTAGCTGCTCGTTTTTTGTCTCCAGCGTTCGTGCCTATGCTGTAAGACGCCTAATGAAATGTGAAAACGTCACATACTTCATTAACTCAGTAAAAAATAATAATTAAACTATTTTACGTGCGCATTTTAGTATAGGCTAGTAATAGTGAACATAGCAAGGTTTCTGTCGCGAGACAGTGTTCGTGATTGTCATTTGTGAGCCGCAGTATCATTTAAATAAATAAATTATTAAATAAGGGTTTGTGTTACCCAGAGAAGTAATCAATTAGAATGAACACCGATATAAGTAACTACAGTTACATCTAGTTAATAAGAGCACCTCCGTTCCTACAGAAAATCGCCCATAATGTGAGTTTTTCATAATAACCAAAACAAAATGTATCTACAGCACATAAACTAACGATATTCGGGCACTTTAGACGGCCCACCGAAATCAATTAATTTATTTATTTATTTATTTCATAATACCTTGAAGTCCCCATTACAGGGCATTACATAAGGAATGGGAAACTAAACGTTTCAATATCGAAATTAAGTAGGACCAACTCGACCACCTGTGCGCACTCACGGAAAGGAGCTCGAGAGTATGGGAATCTCTGGAAGATCGCCAGGTTTATCAGTCCGATTATCGGTAGTATCGCTTCATTCTAGAAACAACTCGAATGAAGTTGAACAATGAAGAGTGCTGTGAACGTAGGCGTCTGAGATGCTAGAACGCTTCAAGTTTGCAACCGCCTAACAATTTGCCTTTTTCTTTAAGGAGGTAAGTTCATTATTTTTGAATATTTCAATATAAACTTCTACCAACAGCTTACACGTCTGTAGTAACTTGCAACACGATACGCTGAGAAACTGATTTTTTGGGGCCGTTTAAGTGCCTAAAAAGCATTAGTTTACATACTGCCTTTGCCAGTTCGTCCCCGAAAATGTTGCCTATTTAGGGGATATTCCTATTATTGGTGTCCGCATTGAAAAGACATGACTGTACGAGCATGTTTAACTGAAGTAGTTAATTGAGTTTTTTTTTTTTTCACAGTAGAAGCAATTTGTTTAGTACTACTTATATTGAAGCTACACTGTTTTGTATAAATAGCTAAGTTAGCAATTTGAGTAGTAGTATTTTTAATTGAGTTTCATTTTATTAAATCATCTTGGCCTTCTAAACTTCCAGTTGCGTTCTAAAAAGCTATGCTGAAAAATATTTTTCACTTGCTGGTAACATTTGTCAATACGTTTAGCAAATTCATGATACCCCGTTATTAGGTATTTGGAGAAGCAACTCGATTATTATCAGTGCGATATAACTAGAAAAACCAATTTCGTTTACGTAGCGCGATGAAATCTACGCCATATTTAAGACAACGATGAAAATTTAAAGACACCACACCACTCATTAATGTTTTAATGTTGGAAAAATCGGTATAACAAATTGTCTGTATGTAGATTGTGAGAATGCGCTTGATCGCGTATCACTCACCATAGTTTATAAGTTCCTGCAATCTGAGATTTTCATCTGGGATCATGTGTTTGTTGAAAATACTTCAACCAAACCAGCAACGTTTCGCTTATTCAATGACAAAGTCGAGTCTTACAATACTTGTTCCATCTTGAATTCTGCTCAAATTGTTTTATTGTTGCAAGTGGTGTTCATCGCCTACTTCAGTGACTGATTTAACAATGTTATTTTTGTGAAACCTTTAGCAATCCCTTTAGGTGTTATGTTAAGTTCACTGGCAACAACGTTTCTCAGGAAAAAATAACATTCACGGTTGACTTCTGCCAGAAAGTATGGAAATAATAACATCACCCTTAAATTTATAAAAAAAAAATTTACTCTGTAGTGTATTGCTTTATTGAAATTTCAGTTATCGCACTCACTTCACTTTATTTCCGAGCAAGAAAGGAAGTGACGAACTTGCTAACGCGAGGTGCTCTTGTTGGTGACGTCAGGAACATTTTAAAACATGACCTCCTCATGAAACGGGTGGATCCAAGATGTCCTTGATTAAAGCGAACTCACTCTCTCTCTCTCTCGTATTGATCATCCGATGCGCATCACGAAAAAAAGGGCCAGGCGCGTGTTTTCAAGCCCATGAGCAGATTCCTCAGTAGTTGGGCAAAAAGCAAAAGTTCTTTTCCCGAGAAAACCCACGAGGCCGGCCCAAATTGAATTGATGCCAACTTTGGTTGATGCTGTCTGGATCACCATAGTCCCACAACAACGGCTCTGTGGAGTAGAACCATAAAATCATGGATTTCATCTGGTTTTCTGAGCAGCCTTTTTGTTTTTAAAGCGATAATCTTATCTGGGAACCCGCACGAATCTTTCTAGCTAGTGCTGGCCTGACCGGATGACGTCATAATATCCCATGACGTCATGCTGCCTTGTTACGTAGCAGTGTCACGTGACACCATAGTGATTTCACCGCTAAATTTAGCGGGAAAGTTGATGTCGCATGACCTGACGTTATGTAATGTAAAGTCACGTGGCACAATGACGTCACGCTGTCAAGTGCTGAGAAATTACTAAACAACACGTTCTCCACTCCCCAAAACGACATTTTAATATTTTCTTGACAAATTTAAGCGATCGTTCCTTCCATGCTGCATTCTATGCGTTATAGGACTTTGGAGATAAAAGTCGCAGGTAATCACTAGGCGCATCGGCAGTTCAAAGAAAATTAGTCCGATAGAAAGTGCTGCTCGTTAGAAACTCCCTCAAGTGATATTGCATCTTCCTTGCATTTGACAAAATGTCTAAAACAAACTATTTTTTTTTACGACGGCACTTTGTGGTGGTTTAATGTACAGTCATCGTGGAAAACAGGAACATTTATTGAAACACGAGTATTTACAGACGATTGAGCACACGTCTTCGGTTCAGTATGGTCGGCGTTTCAGCGTGTTTCCTGGACAAGCCCAAATTTCAGTGGGAGACAGAATTTCGCAGAACAGCAACAAAGCAGCCAGAGAATTGGGAGCCCCGCTCATCCGTGACCTTCGGCGACGTTCAGTAGTATCCTGCGGAAGCCAAGCAGAACAGAACCAGCACGTGAGCAAGAATATCTTCTCTCTTTTTTCAGTCCCAAAACGAGCAAATGGCTTTAACATATCCAAACAGTAAGATGCATCCCAATATAATCTGTAACAACATAAGAACAGCACGAGAGGGTCCACCCACCAAAAGTTGCCATTTAGTCAGTGACAGGTTAAAGATAAGAGTTCAGGTGCAACTGTTTTCACCTCTTTCCACTTTAGCGGAGCGAACCCTGGAGAGGAGGCGATCTCCTCTCCAGTGTTCGCTCTGCTAAAGTTGAGAAGGTGGGAGGAGTTTTCCCTGGACTTTTAACCTGTCACCGACTATAGACATTTGCAAGTGTGGCCTCTGGGCGCTGCCATCTTGCTGCTGGTATATGTAGATCGTCTGATAGTCAAGCATTGCTGAGGCCGTGAGTCCGCCTCAGCAATGCTTCACTATCAGACGATCTACCAACACCAACAGCAAGATGGCGGCGCCCAGTGGCCGTAGAAGGATGGTGAGGTGGGCTAGTTGGTAAGCATTATACATGGTTAAAGTCAGCGAGCAGCATGAGGGATATGTAGAAGAATACAGGAGGCAGGATGGACGCTGAACTCCAAACTAAATGTTTCAACCAGAAGAGAGGAAAGAAGATGACACATAACCAACAGGCACGTGCTCATGACATGAGAACCCTTGGGCGCGGGGCGGTGGCTTCAGCGCATCGAAGCGTTTAAAAACAAAACTTTCTTTTCAAATAGTGTAAAAGAATGATGGCTCACGAAGTGCTCCCCGCGGACCTTGTATAATATACGCCTCAAAAATTTCTCTGGAGAGTTTTTTTTTTTTTTTCTTATATCGACCGATGATAGTGTGGTGCTAGCCAGATTTGGATTACATGCACAGGCTTGACAGTGCAGGGGAAAGTGACTCCCCACCGTTGACCTCATAGACAGGTTATGTTCATGTAGCCTATCATTAGTAGATCTTTCTGTCTGTTACGTACGTTGTACCACATGTTAAGAGAATTCTCTGTACCACGCGCGAGGTGCAGGACACAAACTGCATAGTATGTTTCTTTTTACATTTCATTCGAGATATTTTGTGTTAAGTACACCTTGGAATAAATCTGGGCCATTTTTGAAGTGCTGAAGAAATAACTGGAACTTGATATCTTTGGGTGTGGGACAGTCAAGAAGATGTAATAATTATTGGCTACGTGAACATAACCTGTCTATGAGGTCAACGGTGGGGGGTTACTTGCCTCTGCACTGTTAAGCCTCTACAATTAATCAAAATCTGGCTAGCACCGCTATCATCGGTCGATATAAGGAAAAACTCTCCAGAGAAATTGAAGAGGCGTATATTATACAAGGTCTGGGGGAGCACTGCGGGAGCCATCTTTCTGTTAGAATATCTAAAAAGAAAGTTTTGTTTTTCAAACGCTTCGATGCGCTGAAGCCACCGCCCTGCGCTCTAGAGTTCTCGTGCCATGAGCACGTGCCTGTTGGTTATAAGTCATCTTTCTCCTTTTCTTCTAGATGAAATATTGAGTTGTGAGTTCACCATCTATCCTGTCTCCTGTGTTCTTTTACAGTTTCCTCACATTGTCCGCTGACTTTAACTATGTATAAAACCCAGTGGCCGTACTTGCAAACGTCTATAAACATAATGGGGAGGTAGTTCTTTTTGTGGGTGCCATGAAAACGGGATGCTGACTGGTGCTCCTTGCTTTTCGTGAAGTCACAGAAATGATAAATTCATATTAAGTGACGCAATGACGTCTTTTATTTTTAAAACTTCAAAAACGGAGTTTTTTTGTGTGTGTTTTTTTTTGTGCAATTTTTATGCTTTAAGAAAAGGTGGGGGTTAACTTTAGGAATTAATTGTTTCCACCACATACGGCAACGCAGTAACATGGATACGGGTGGATGAAGACTTCACGCTTTCTATTGTTTTCGTTGATAGTTCGCTATCTCACATAAGATTTTAGTTAAAGGCAGTCTTTAAGAAATAGCTTGGAAACAAATTGTTGGAACACAGAAGTGTCGTGATTCCGACACTTCAGCTGTAGCGCATTTTTGTGTGTGTTTTTTCTAACACATTTTGCATTTTATTGATATTTCTTTCGCATGTTTGCCCACACATTTGAAGTCTAAATTTATGTTTAAAAAAAAGGCATATCTTTCTCGTTTTCATTTTTTTTGAGCAAGTGATTTTTGTATTTTTATTTCTGTTTGGCAACTTGTTCTGAAATTACATGGGTTGTCATCTATTGCGTCTTGATATAATGCAAAGCAATAATCGCAAACGGAACACATTTTTGTGCAAATAAAAAGCTCGACAGCATACGAGAAAAATTTCGAATTCGTAATGCAACTTTTAGTTTCAACTACAGTTGCTTCCTGCTGACTAAAAGCTCACTGTATGAATTGTGATATATATACGAGAGCATTTTTTTTGCGAAATGGAAGCTATTTCTGCACGTGACATAAAAAACCAATACTTTCTTTCGGCTCTCCTTGTATTCAAAAGAAATTAAGATTGTTATAAATTAGGGCCAAGCTTGAGTACAAATTACTTTCGATTTGATAATGTTTTATACTTATTTATAACTGAAATATTGAAGTTTGTACCATTTTTACAAGATTTACCACATCAGTTTTGAAGACTACCGGGGATAATGCGGTAAAAAAGAGAAAAAGAAATACCAAGACAGCATTTGTGCTACATTCTTTGTCACTGGATAATTTGCGGAGATTCACGGTTGATTTTTCCTCGCTGCTTGCCTGCCGATTGGACGGCATTTGCGATGGTATCAGAAGTGTGTTTTCTGTCGACGCAGCAGTGGCTCATTCTCCATATTCCCCTCCTTGTTATCCCAACTTTCACATTATTTGACACCTACAACTACACAATGTATTCAAAAGCTCATGTCTGGCTTGCGGATCTTTCAGAACGGGAGCCGGGGCATGACTCGGCGAATTTATGCCTGAGCTAACTATGGCGGACGGGTTTACTCAAGTTGCAGCACTCCGAAAGTTCATCCAGTGACTCATAAAGACCTGTCCTAAGTAAGGATACACTGATGGCGCCGGCGAGCTGGGGTAAATTTACCAATTTCTTAAGACACCTGAGACTGGGTAAAGAACGTAAGGCAACCTAAGTGGAAGAAACAGAGAAAGGACGACAGAAGGCAACGTGTCAACCTCATCTCCCCAGTGACAGAGAACGGAAAAGTCCTAACCTGCCGGAAGCTCAGCCAATGACTCCGCCATAGTGACCGCCTCCTCCGTAGTGACCTCCGCCAACGCCTCCGGCGTGGCCAGCCTTCTCGAATCCTCCACCGTGCGCCTGGTGGCCAGCACCGTAAGCGCCTCCGGAACTAGCTTGGAGACCGTAGGTCGAGGAATGGCCGTACGACGTGCTCTGCCCGAACACCTTCTTCTGGGCTCCTCCAGCGCCGTAACCGTACCCACCCTGTCCGTAGCCGCGGCCAGCTCCGTAGTAGCCGCTACCGTAGCCGCCATAGCCGGCACCGCCGTAGCCGAGACCTCCGTAGCCAAGACCGCCATAGCCGAGACCGCCATAGCCGAGACCTCCGTAGCCGAGACCGCCATAGCCGAGACCTCCGTAGCCACCGCCGTAGCCGCCGTAGCCAGCTCCATAGCCGCCATAGCCGGCGCCGTAGCCTCCGTAGCCGGCTCCGACTCCGGCTCCGTAGCCGGCTCCAACGAGACCGCCTCCGTAGCCGACACCGACTCCGGGTCCGAAGCCCAGGCCGACGCCGGGTCCGAAGAAGCCGCCGCGGCTCTCGACCTTCTCGTCCTTCTTGTCCTTGGCGGCGTCGGCGACCGGCTTGTCGCTAGTCGCGGGCACCTCGGCGGGCTTGTCCTCGGCGTAGGACAAGGCCAGGGCGGCCAGGCTGACCAGCAGGATGAGCTGTGTCGGCAGCAAGGACGATTAAAGAGCGCTATTCACAAACCGGCAAAATTGATCGACAATCGATAGCGTCTTAGCTTTTGTTTTGGTAGCAGTAGGTAGAACTCCCCGCTAGTGTGAATAATCACTCTCTCAGCTTGATGTTCTGTACTATACTACAGGACTGTAACTAAAACATGAGCCCAAATGTAGCGTATGCACGACGTTCTTGGTTAAACTATCCAGGGTGCAAAAGCGGTAAGCTGAAAACCTTTGACATGGTCATTGGGCCATATCCGGCGTTTCCTTGTCTTCATTTTAATTATCCTCAATTCACGAACCCCTTCGTGTAGTGTCCTTCGACATCGTGTTCCAGCGAGGTATGGTGGATATCCCTTTTAAATCTGATATATCGTATAGATAAGCAATCACCCAGAGTGATAAGCTGCCCTCTTTTTTCTGTCTCTTTGATATTACGTGTCCATCAAGACTTATAATGTGAATAAAGTCTTTGATCTACTTTCATGTGCAGCTACATGAACTTTACAACAATCGCGTAAAAATCTTATTTTTGTTTTCTTCCTCACACGACTAACCTTGTTTTTCAAGTGTCATCAACACTTGTGTGCCATCTAATTGCCTCGCTGCCTCTTGATGTCACCAGATTCTATTCTGTGACCTGACAGTGCCACAGACAATCACTTCCCCGCCACCCTTACTTCCGTGTATTCCTCTATCTGTTCAAGCTGACCACACAAATTAAAATTAAAGTCGATTTCAATACAAAAGCCCGAATAGAAGGAACCCCGCCATAGAGGCGAGGTGCAGCTAGACACTCACCGTGGTTTTCATATTTGGCGACTTCTTTGGTGGCAACACGATTTACAGGCAGTCGAACTCTTTTGGTACCTCGTGGCGATGGTCTGTGCCTGGTTACTGGCCGCGCTTATATATCCGCACCTTCCCCTGCCGAACGCTTGCTCTCTTATTTCTTTGTAGTGTTGGTTCCATGACTGCCAATCTCACGCGGCAACCGCCGACTTCCCGCTAATAACATTCGGAAGAGGCGAGGAGCTCCGCGGGAAGGAAGGAGGGAGAGGTCCCGTACAGGTGGAGTAATACACGAACAGCGAAACACGGGGGGTATTTTTTTTTTCTCTGCTTCACCCGCGTCTTTATTTTCTTCGGGGCTTTCCCTTTCTCTTTGTCGGTCTGTTGCCTTTCTTTTGGCGGTCTGTTGCCTTTCTCTTGGCGGTCATTGGACACTCCCTCCCACCTCGGGGAAAAAACGCCGGGCAGGGTCATTTTAGAAGAGACGGGACGCGTTTTCTTCTGGTGGAGGTAGCCATGGCCCGCAGGACGGGCAGAGAGGGGTGGATTCCGGCGACGCTAACCAAAAACGCCTTACTATTTGGGAGACTGGAGGATGCAGCCCTTTCCCTCTCTCAGACTCTCTCGGCCGTTAGTAGGGGGTACCAAAAAAGAAAGGACCCTGTTGTGAAGTCCTGTGACGTAACTCCAAGGTCTAACCGGTTCTGCACGAGTTGAAACCGCCCATGAAGTGGATGGCATCTCAAGAGCGAAAGGGTTGGGGAGGAAGGGGGGGGGGGGGGGGGGGGGCTGAGATCCGGCCTTCTGGACAGTGCTTAGACGAAGTCATCTCCCCCCCCCCTCCTCCCCGAAGATTCGTTGCCCCCTCGAGAGGCATGCTCTTTTCAGCTGTTTCTCAGCGAGCTGGTCTCAAGAGTCTGCCATGCATCGCGAGGCCGACGAAAATGTATGCGACACGTCTGCATCTTCGTATCGCTTGCAGGCTGTTTTGGGGTCGCCTTGGGTTTTCGTGCGGACGCTGAGGAGCTGACGCTCAGGCTTATTCGTTGATATCGCAGGAATGAACGGCGTTTAAGAAAAGCCGACTCTTCTTCCTTATCCGCGTTTATTTTCTTTTTCTTTAGAGAAATTTAGATTTTTTGGTTTAATAATTGTACCGTTGTTTTTGCGTGTGTGTTTGTGTGTTTTGTACTGAATGACTTCGCTTCTTTTTCTTCAATGACTTCGTGCGACTCTATGGAAAGGTCTAGGTTACTTCGTAACTTGTACGAAACGACACACGATAAGCCATCGCACCGTCTACTAGTTCCCTAGCACCACTGCTGGCCTGACTTTTGATGACGTAAACATTTATTTTATTTCTGGCTTATTTTCTGTTCCTTCCACGAAGTAAAATAATCTGATGGGCTAGTTGGTTATACATAATACAGACAATACAGCGCAAAGGACAAGGACAAGAAAAAGACGTAGAGTTCAGCACTTGTTCTGTCGACGTCTTTTTTCTTGTTCTTGTTCTTTGCGCTGTAGTGTGCATTGTTGTCCACGAAGGCCTGTGCAATCCAACTCACCCGATAGTTGTATCATCCGAAGCGTGTTTTTTTGTTCACATAATAAAAAATTGGGTTGTGGGGATATTTATACAGCGTGTAGTTGGTCAGCCATTTTAAAGTTGCGACGAGTCACTCGCTGTAGATGAGCAATTTAGCCAGTGCGGTACAACCGCTAGCCTCGGGTCTTTAACGTGCACCACGCAGTAGTGATACACGACCGCACGCCGGTACGATGCTCATCCAGATCGAAACGGGCAGGGGTGGGGCTCGAACCCAGGATCCCTGGGTTGTTCACATATTACCCTTAAACAATGTGTCGAACATTTTAACCTTAGGCTATATCAATGCTAATCTTTGGAACATGGTTTAAGAAAAAAAACTGGGATAGTTGGTTTTGATGTACAGAGCATGACACAGTTATCGCAGTTACAGTCACTCACAGGGTGAGAGGGCGGGGCGTCTCTTCTAACGCCCGGCCCCCAGCGCGCGCGCGCTGCCTTCTGGTGTGCTTTGGCTGCGCACAAACGCTCGTGACGCCGAAGCGCTAACGGAGGTACAAAGCTAGCGCTGGAGGCAGAGAAAGCTAAAGCTCCTCCCTGCCGCCTTCACTCTGTTTCGTCAACTGTAGCGACAAACGAACGCAGTCGCTCGATTTTACGCTGTGCTGTTTTCGCTAGGTATTAAGAGGTTGTCACTCCAAACGACTATAAATGGTAAAAATCGCTCTTTTGTGGCGCAACACTAGGCCGTGAAATTTGATGTTCACGTACTCCATGTGAGTTATACTTTTTTTTTAATGTGCCCTTATTGTGTTTGTGCTAACTGCGTACTGCAAGGTGCAGATATCGTGAAAAACGATGCTGGAAAAAAGGAAAAAAAAACATCGCGACAGAAACGAAATGCACTAGACATGTCAAATACCTGGGGTCTCCACGTGTTCTTCTTTTTCTGTTTCAGTGTTGCTTTTCACTATGTTACGTTTATGCATGGAATATCTAAGAAGTTGACTGAGCATGGAACCGTCTCACTTCTGTAAACGCCAGAAAAAGTAAACGTACCTGAACAACAAAAAAAGAAAACATCGTTGAATTTTAGTATTGTTTAGATTTCAAATTCTAATTATTGTTTTAAGACAGCGTAGCTTTTGGATGAGCAAAGATTTTTTGGTACTAAGAAAAACCCGGTTTGCATGTTATAAGAAATCCCACCTCTTCAACGCTGAACCCTCCGTTTCTGAAAAGCAAAATTCAGGCTCCGCCACTAACTGTCTGAACGCAATTTCTGACTGTCTGAACGTAATTTGTGCAATACAATGGCAGCTATCAGTGGTAAGCATTGGTTCTGAAGGGTGCACGGGCAGTAAGGAAACGGTTAAAGACGTCTTTTTGCGGCGTTACATAATAAGTGCAAATTTGTCGGTTCCGGAAACTTCCAAAATGCTTTCCTGCGCTTTCTTCGAATCGTCGGTCATCAGCGTCTCGTCGGAAACCGTTATGTGGCGTCAGAGAAAAGACTAGGCAACTTGTCGATTAGGCTTCCCCTTGAGTACGCGGCGTTATGCAATAAACACCCACGCTGTTCCATGCAAAGGACATCCTGTGCGTCTAAATAAAAACTCAAGTAAAGCTTCGTCGTTCTTTTGTGTTTTCTTTTTCAACTTCTTTTTATTTAGGCGGCGACAATATTTGGCCATCGTCACGAGGTTTCGATGAAATGCACAAGAAAGCGTCAAGGCTGAAACACGGTGTCGGCTGGGGCTTCCGCGAGCATTGCGGTTCATCTCGCAGACGGAAGTTAGAAAGCGTATTTTCGTCATTTCTTTGTCTTTTTCGCTCACGGCTTCCTTGTGACGTAGAGCGTTTTGCCGCAAATCTGTGCGTTTGCGATGAAAACTCATTTCTAGGTTTCTCCGTGGCAATCGCGTAGGTATTTCCGCGCAATTGTCCGCGCGCGCTCTCTTTCGTCAAGGGACGCGGATATATCGGGAGGTTTCCGCGATTCTCAGGATAAACTCCTTTTTCCGTCGGGAACTAGATATTAGAAATTCGTAACATATTTCCTTGAGGGTGAAATTGCGTAACTTCGAGACACTGCGTTACTCAGCCAACCTACATAATATATACCATCTCTTTTAGGAGCGTCCAGCTTGTCTAGATGAGTAAACAAAAAAGGATTACTGCTTAAAAGGGTTACTGTTTAATTGTGAAAGCTAAACCTAGTAAGATGAACGTACATCAAACTCGAATAGAGAAAAGAAACACAAACTTCAAACTGAAACTGGCGTGACCACGAATATACATCTCTCTAAGGAGTCTGTGTAAATGTTTTTATCCGCTGACATATTTGTATTGGAGTGTAAATTTGCTACGGTTGCGATGAGACACCAAGTCTCTAAACCAAAGCATTCTATTGACTATGGTCTCGATTAAATACGAGAGTGTATCTGAAAAAAATTGATAATTTTTTAAGTAATCATAAATAAGTAAATTTTAGGTATGATATAAAAAAACCAAGTCGGTGTTTGGAGGACTACTCCGACGAACCTTCGGCTTCTGTGCTGTTCTCCTATTTTTTCTGAAATAAATAAATTAAATTAATGTCAAACCACACTACATCTATTATTTGCGGAACAGTCCTATTATTTATGTACCCCTTCCAGCGAAGTTCGGCCAATACTTACCACAAGATGTCTAACCGGTACGAAAAAAAAAAAAGGAGGGTAAAACAAATATTTCAAGAATCATCGTCGAATGTAAATTGTTTCTAAATAACAGAGTGAGCATGCCAAGGGTGCTACGTAACGTGAGGGGGCTAACGTCAGGATATGAGACCCGAGAAAGTCGTACTCCTCATGAGAACGTGGCAGAACTTCTAGCTGCGTCAAAGAGGATGTCGGTGCTCAATCACTCGGGACGCCCAAAACTCCAAAGCTATCTGATCACCTCTGCTCTAGAGCAGCCAATGACATCCTTAAGCTGTCACCACTTCATTCGCCAGATATAAGTCAGTTTTTTTTTTCTTTTTTTACGGCAGACAGAAAGACGGCCAGAAAACGAGACACACAGAGCCGACAGCAACAAGGGCTACCAACTTGAACAACAACTGTTTACCTCGCCTTATCGGGCAGAGAGCCAAATGTGTTTTCATCTCGTTTATTGGTCGGTAACAGCGACAACCTTAGACACCTAGTAAATGGATCTACAATTGACCTTGTAACGCGTACGTTGCTGAATGGACAACCTTATTGAAATTCTCGTCATGGCTGCGTCGGAGAGGGTACGGGCAGAAATCGGCGACCGATGCTTATACCTCGATAAATTTCATTAGAAAGATGTGTTATTCGACGGTGATTTCCAGGAAGCAGATGGACTTTACTAAGAAAGCGTTGCAAGCATTAAAACAAGTGTTTGGCCGCTTTCAAAATGTATTCATTGGCTTTCTTTTATTTCATTTTTTTTTGTAAACGACGTTAATAATTCGGGGTAATAATCCAATATTGCACCATAAACGGATTGAATATTTTGATGCTTTATTATAATATCTGTTGGGTTTTTTTTCAGGCTTTAAAACGCGGGATTAGAAGTAGAACTGCTTCTTTTTGATCTCCTTCTTTTTTTCATTTTTGCCTACCTTTTATTGTTTGATTTCTCTTGTTTCGAATGTGTTTTTTGTTGTTTTTTGTTAATGACACCAATTATAGTTACACATCAGAGTCCATTGTGCAAATATTGAATAATACATTCAGAAGCGCTTGCCTGGTGTCTTAAACTACGGTGCCTTGAACGCATCTCCGACGGGTGTGTTTTACCGCGTCAAAACAAAAAATGGTCTCTCGGTTTCGTCTTGGGGCCCCATGCTACACTGCGGGACCAAGGGACCGGGACAATGCCGTCTGCTGCGATTGGTCAGCGGTGCGGAGCTGACCAATCGCAGCGGACGACGTGTCCCGGTCCCTTGGTCACGGCGTGTGGCATGGGGCCCCAGGAGACGTCAGAGAAGTGCCACGCTGTCGTCGGTCGCGACCCTGGCGGAGTACCAGCATCGGTGATGGATTAGGCAGACGCCTGTTCTGCTGCAGGTCGCTCTCTAGTGTGACAGTGCATGGGAGCTTCGGCAGCGAGAAGTTGGGACGCCGTGACGACAGCGACACTTGCGGTCGCTCGTGCTTTTGGCCAAAACGACCAACCGCCAGGATCGCGACGTCCGACAGCAGGACACTCCGGCTTCTGTGACGTCATTTGTTGCCACTTCGGAACCACTTTTGATGTGTCTGCAGCATAGGGCGCTGAATATCAGTCGGAGACGCGTCTAGGGAAGCCATACTTGAACAAATGTCTAAAAAAATACCTTTTATTAAATAGATAACAAACGCATACGCCGTTGAAGCTCGCCGCTTAAATAATAATTTCAACAAAATGAGAGTCGTTATCTCATCCACGTCAGGGGAAACACAAATTAAATTAATGGTTTACTCATTAATTTCATTCGGAGCTTTCTTTTACGCTATCGGGAGATGTATGTTCCACTGTCGGTTTGACTATCTCTTTGAATCCTCAGTCGAATCCTCACTAATACCTCTGACTCAAACACACGACATAAATAAGGGGCGAGAGTATTTCCGCCCCTTTATTATTTGCTCCCGTGGCTGTCGCGTTTTCTGCAGCGTCCATTCACGAATAACGCATCAGATGGGGGAGCATATGGTCCCCGGCTTCGGTAGTTAATATCAGTCATGTTCCCTATCGCGTTCAGCTTTACCCAGCCTCTTTTCTAACGTCAGATTAGCCGCCCGATCCATTCGCTTAAGTTTTAGAACACAGTCGTTGTGGCCCGACAAGTGGGGCCCCAATCAAAACCACCTAAAACACAAGGCTTGCTCCTTTTCTTCCCCAAGCGTCGACAATAGTGGAGCCCACGCATGCGCCAATCTCGCTTGCGTTAGCGGCAGCGCCAGCGTGTGTTGCAGCGCCTCGCAACAAGCGCGAAGCTAGCACGCGGCGACGCGAAGACTGACGGGTCTGACACTTTGCGGCGTCTCTCGTCAGATGCGGCGCCGCAAAGCGCCAGACGCGACGCCGCAAAACGCCGCCGCGTCTGGCGTTTTGGGGCGTCTGACGTCGTGCGCAGGCCTTGTCTTCTATAGATGGTATTTCCCGAACGGACAAGAAGCAGACCGGTCCGCTTTGAGCTCTTTGGTACGCCGACTCGTCGTCGTCAAGAAAAACACAAAACTCGCCCTGAAAATATGTGTATAAAAATACTTCTTTTTTATTGTGGAAATAAATTAGTGTGAATGTTATAAAGCGGCAGAGAGCCTTTCCGCTGCAGTGTACACGACATGGAAAGGACGTAGATCGAATGCCACGCAGGTCAACTTGTGGCACTCTTTTTTCTTATGTTTCTTCTTCCTTGGTGGACGGCAATACTTTGAGTGTCCTCGAGCACTTCCAGGCGCCTAAAACACATCGAGAGGTATTTCGCGGTTGATGGGCGAAACCGCTCGGCTCCAGACCAGCGGAGCCTGAAAAAAACAAAACAATTAAAACAGTCAAACAGAGAAGTCAAACGACACAGTAGTATGGTGTCCGTAACACGACTTCTGCTTTTGTACCCCCGATGCCCCATGAACTGAAGTGACGGAACTGGTGGAACGTGGGTGCAGATTGTTTGCGGTGGAGAGTGATTATCGTGCGGTTTCTGAGGTGAACATAAAGTTCGCGAAAAAAGGGCGTTGTTCGAAAATTGTTCTCCTACGTCGCCCGTGGGACGCTGGAGGTGCTAGGATCGCCCGTATACCCACTCGCGCGCGGGCAACTGAAGACCGTTTTCGAAAGACTCTCTTCCATTGAGTTTGGCAACTGACAGATCTTAAGAACGCTGGCTGCTACTTCCTCGGCAGTTCGATGTATGGAACTTCAAACTCACCGGTCGAATGTGCGCTCCAGGCATTATATATGTAGCATTAAAACAGTGATGCTATCCTACGGAAGTTTTGTAAACATTAACTTCTTCCTTAAACTAAGTCTAGACCGCAGTATAAGTTAACACTAGGAATGTAAGGATTGCTCTAAAACTTAATGGTGAAGTGTTTTTTACAAAACATCTTCTAATAGTTCTTCAAAGCATAGTTCCAGTTAGCTTCTCTTAATTAAAGCAAATGAAATGTCCATTCACGTATAGTGCTGTTAAGCTTCAGAAATGCACAAGACAAAACAATTTCACGTTTTAACACAGAAGAAAAATCGCGTCGTTATCGTTAATCTATTTTAAATAGCCGTCTATCGAACGCACGTTAAATTATCATAACTCGACAGCTAAGTCAAAAAGCGTTTGATATGCACGTAAAAATCTGAGAAAAGTAACAGCACAGGTTCGAACAACGCGAATGTACAGCAAAAAAAAAAAGAAAAAGAAGTATCGTCTGCTCTATTAACTTGTGGAAGCAATTTTTAGGTTTTCGCAAAAGTGACGCAGCTTTCAAGGCCGCACTCAGCAAACTGCAGTTACGTAATCTTTCACCGGAGAGTCGAGCACCTGACGGGAGGCACCAGCACGGGTCCGATTCTTTCGGGAAAAGGAAAACAACCCAGTGACTCAAACGCCGCGGAAATTGTTCAATAGACCATTTGCTGTATTACCCAAGCATCAAGAGAGAATGCAGGGATTGGTGTTCCACGCGCCGCACGCGCACGCCTTCCCCGTATAAAAAATTCGAAGTAAATAACCAAAATAAAGCGTTGACGAACGCGCGTGCAAGATGCCATTTGTTTTAGGTATTTGCTTTAGAAAAGTTACTACTGCTGAGGCCAGCACGTGCGGCGCGTGGAACACCAATCCCTGTATTCTCCTTGATGCTTGGGTAATACTGCAATAGGTCTATTAAGGATGTGACGGCGGTGTACGGAAACCTTTGGCTTCGTCCTAGTATATTTTCGCTTCCGAGTACCATTTTTTCCTGTTTTTGTTTGCTTTCTTTCTCAATGGTTTGTCGTTTTGCCGCTTTCGATTCACACGGGTTCTTTCTCAAGGCCGAGCCTACGCTCCTGTTCGACGGGGAAATATATTTCTGGCTTGGGTGCAACAACTCCCCGAGAACCCGACTGCTTCTATTGTTGCTGTTTTAAAGACACAGAGTGGCGACTGCTAATTCAAAAAAACGTGTTTCTTTTTTAGTTCTTCTGAGCTGACACAAGGAGCCTAATGTGTCACGCAAAAAGATTGTTATCGATTTGGGGAAGTACCAGGAGTTGTTTTTTTATTATTCATTTTTGTGTTAAAGAACTTACGTGACAGGTAGAGCTTGAACTGTAATAAAAATATAATGTGCCAGTCCTGTTTGCTTCATGTCCTTTCACTGGGAATAGCTATATCCGGGTGCTTGTTGAAAAGTTTGATCGAAGCCTCAATAAAGTTAAGTGCTACAAAGGTAAAGCAATTAGTGATATAACAAAGACGCTTACCTTAGTGCTCTCGAAAAAGCAGGCTATTCTAAATCATGAACAGACAGCCTAAGCCTCTAATTAAGGTCAGTCTTTTCGGCCTATTATTCTTCATGCACCGCAATCTTGGAATAACTCTAGCGTAAGGCTTCACTCAAATTAATTGGTGAAACTTCATTATTAAAAGACACACCACGTCAGGCTCTTCGTCTCTAGGTTTGCCCACGTTGTGTTACATGTACGTGTTTATGAACTGCATGCATTCGTATCGTCCTAGCCCGTCGTTGTCATTTTTAGCATCATCAAGCGGAACTGGTCGAACGGCCACCGAACTGAACTTGGCCTTTTCTGAGCTTAAATACGCATTCACAAGCAATGCCGCCGAGTGCTGCTGTTGTACCAAGATCGACCGGTAGTCAAGCCTTGCTAAGGTGTGTGCCAATGGTGGCCAGACTGGCCACCCTACAAAGCGTCTCCCGCCCACTGTGGTCAGAGCCACTTTTGAAGCGTGGCATCTTGCACATCGCTTATCACCCAGCCAGTAAATGCCCTATTAACTGGGCTGTGGGACGCCTGCGCGGCGCCCGCCATTTTGCGAAAGAGAGAGCGACTGCGCACGCGCAGGACGCGTCCCATCGCCTACGATAGTCACTGACAGCTCTTAAGAAAGACGTGGGGCATAGCTGCTTATGGACACGCTTTTGATGCGAAAGCATTAACTGTCCCATGGAGTGAACCCGCGTTATCAGCTTTTGAAGCCGCGCAAAACGGCACCTAAACCCCTGTCCGATGGAGCGAAGCCTGTAGTCTGTAGCAGCGAATTGATGGAGAGACTCCCATTGGATGGCGCGCGGCATAGTTCCAAGGAACGCCGCCCCACTGCCATGGCGCAGCGGCCCGGCCGCCAGTATTTGCTTCGTGATTCATTCTTCGGCTTTTTTATCGGCTAGTTCCGAAATCTCATTGAGTATAATGGTGATAAGTCACGAAATGATTGTTCAACTTTTTCCTCCTTCACTTCCCTTTCCAACTCAAAAGGCGAAATGAGAAATCACGTGATCCTGACGAGCTTGGGCACCGGATGCGATGACTGCAAGCTTCCACCGCGCATTTTAAGCGCGCCATGACACTCGTCGTCTGCGAGTGACGATGACTGTCGTCACAGCACTCGTTGGCCACGAACGCGAATCCAAATATTCGTCGACGGATCGGTTGTTGAAGAGCGCATACGTTCCAGTGACGCGGTGGTCGTGTCCGATGCGTGAACTAGGGTCGGCTGACGTGCTTTGAGTGCCGCGGATGTATCACAATGAAAAGGCGGAGAGCTTTCGAAGGAAAGGAGGTTCGAAATAGTCCGCTACATATTTAAATATTCATACCGAAAAGCAAGCTTGCGATTTTCTACTTTCGTTTTTTTTTCTTTTTTTTTGTGCAATAAACAACATGTGATTAGTAAAATCCCAATCTAGAATAATTTATCCCAGCCCGAAGTTCATTTCATGACCCATTTAAGCTGTCAGAGACTATAGAACAAAATAGCAACGCGCACGAGGCGAATATTACAAATCGTCTATGACATTTCCACCGTTCTTCACCCAGGAAAACAATACCGGGTCACATGTCTGCGGACGCATGCTCTGCGTCTGGTATTTAGTAATACAGAGCTACTGCGAATGCTCCGAGCTCGTCCAACAGCCCACTAGACAAAGACGGCAGCGCGGAGATTGTGGTTACTATAAAATTGACCATGAGGCAAAAATTCCGAGTCATTGGGCTATGCACGCATGCACATAGCCCAATGAAAAAAGACTATTCCCAGGCTTAGAATGCGTCCAAAATCCAGATGGCAGAGCGCAGAGGGCGATTACTGGAATGGTAAATAGACTACGCATAGGGACAAGCAAGAGTCTTAAGACGGGGTCACACTGCTTATGCCCGAGTCCCACTAGAGCGACAAACAGAAACAAGTGACAGCGACAAGCCTCAAAGCAATCAGTCTTTCGCAGATTTGGCAGGCTTTGTAGAATAAAGGAGGCTATGCTCAAACACGAACGTCATGCACGCGTGGGTAGCTTTGTGCAGGCTTGCAATCACTAGTGCTTATTTCACAAGCACCGAACGACTAAACACCTGCCAAAGGTATTATCGCGAGCATGATGCATGTGTTTGAGGCTTGTCGCTGTCGTTTGTTTCTCTTTGTCGCTGTAGTGGAACTGGGACATTATACATCATACAGAAGATAGTTTGCAAACAGATTCGAACACAAGTTACCGCGAGATCCGTGCTTCGAATGCCGCATGGCAACCAGAGTCCAAGGAGAAACTTGGCACGTGGCATTCGAACCACGGGTATGGTAGCTATTGGAGACGTGCGCGATCGAAAGCGTCGCTTTGATCGGCCTTCCACGATTGGCCGAATGATGACAATTACGTCAGCAAAGGATTTATGATTTGCGGAAATAAGAGTAATGTAAGAACTTCAATTTTGACGGTGTTGGCAGTGTTGGTTTCAGAGCACAATGATTTCAAGCTTCCATACTGCTCATTACAAACACCACCGAACATGTTATTCACAAGGTTATGACGTCATTAGAGGCAAACCATGAAAGCGCCACCAAAACATCTCACTGCTAATTGGCGGCGAGATGCTTTGGTGGCGCCCTCCTATGATTACCTCTCCTAAAGTTATTACCTTGCAAACAACAGGTTCGATGGTGTTTACAATTCGCACGGTGGAACCTTGAAATCATTGCGTTCTTAAAGGAACGCTGCAAAACACCGTCAAAAAATTGAAATCTTCGTAATAATCTCATTTCCGTCAATAAGAAATCCTTTGTTGACGTCATAGTCAACATTCGGCCAATCGTGGCACGCCGACCACAGCGAAGCTTTCGATCGCTCACATCGCCAATGGATGGCCACCATACCACGGATATCGTGGTGACTGATGTCTGCCAGACTGTCTTTCGTACGATGTACAACCAGTGTGACCCCGGGGTCGAGACACCACTCACACATCATGCAAAAGACAATCTGTAAACACGAGTCGCCGGAATATCCGTGGTTCGAATGCCGCCTGCCATGTTTCCTCCTTGAACTCATTGTCATGCGGCGTTCGAAGCATGGATCTCGCGGTGACTCGCGTTCCAATCTGTACGCAGACTGTCTTTTGTATGACGTATGAGCAGTGTGACCCCGGCTTTAAGGCCGAAGTCGCTCTGCTCATGCAACATACAAAGTGACGCATTGTTCGCTGCAGACATGATGACACGAATGATGTGCGGACACGCCTCATGCATGTTCGAAGCATGTAGGCTTCATACATTCTTCGAACATGTCTGCAAACAGTTTTATTTTATTCCCAACGTGACAAAAGCCTCATACAAAACAAAAAAGAAACACGCTTCAGGCGGTGCCTGCCATGGAGGTAGGAAGCTTCTGGAGGTGACATGACGTCACCAGAGGTGAAGCCAGAAGTGTGGCGCGACACGCCCACAACGATGACTCCACACTTCTTGCTTCACCTCTGGTGACGTCATGACACCTCCAGAACCGTCCTACCTCCATGGTGTCTGCAGAGTGTCTCTTGTATGATCATAGCCTCCTCTATACTCACAAAGCCTGGCAGTTCGACGACGGAGCAATGGAGTGCCCGATCGCAGATTTGAAGCGCGAAGATCTGGTAGCACAGAGCATTAAAGAGCCATTTCTCAGGGAACTTGGACGTCAACGTAGAGCTTTTGCAGCGGCGAGGACCCGAAACACACTTGTTCGCTAGGGAAAAGTGTGTTTCGGCGTCTCGCCGCAGCGGGGCGCCAATCACTTCGCTCTCCTCTCATCCGTTGTCTGCCGCTCCACCTTTTCCAATTCGACGGCCGCTTCTCGTGGCGATCTGCCAGCGCTTTGTCAGTATATAGGAGGCTATGGTATAATATATTAGCGGCGCGACCGCAGCTTTTATGAACAGAAAGTCGGGACGCGAACGAGCTGGTGAAGATTAGCCATAACACAACCTCGAGACTGCAGGTAAGCAGAGGGCGACGAAACATACACGAAAGGACTTACCTCGTAGATCGGACAGCCCAACCCTCCCTTCCCCACCCTTCCCTCCCGTACGCCACGAGAGCGTATCTTCCGCTCCGCTCAGCCGTCCGTGGACGAGAAGAAGGGTCTCCGGATGAGCGAGCCAAGATTGGCGATTCCGGTGGCGATGACGGGCCTGAGGTTCAGTGCCGGTCGCATCACGTTGGCGATGGCTGGTCGCTGCATGATGGGCCTGAGCACCTGCTGGAGTCCCGGCCGCAGCCGGATGCCACCGGTGCCCAGCGACGGCAGGAAACTGGGTCGGGCGAAGGTGAAGGTGGGCCTCCGCATCCAGTCCCTGAAGGCCTCCAGCAGTGGTGTGGTCCGGTACAGCGACGGCGACTGCGCCAGCGCAGATTCCGCCAGCACGCACGCCACCAGGGCCACCGCCAGGTAGACGACCTGGATCGGCAAGAGACACGCTCACTTGCTTCTCCAGCGACACGCACACTTTGAGAAAGTGCCGCACTCGTTCAAGCGTTCGAACCGTTTACACTTGGCATTAGAGTCCTTCCCCACTTGTCACCCTAGAGTCGCTTTTTTTTTTCAACAATTTAAGTAGAATACATACATTGAACAGAATTCATAGCGAATGGCTATACGTAAAAGAATAAGGAACAGAAACAAGTAAAAGGAAGATGCCGTCATTCCGACGATAAATAGTTCTGTTTTGTTTTTCGCTCATATTAACCAAAAAAATAATACATTCCAATCGATCTTTTTTTCTGTAATTTAAGAGCTTATATAAATGCGGTTTCACTCGATATAATACCAATTACCCCTCTGACACTTCATTCAGCCTGAACCTGAAATCAAGGTAAACATCGGGTTCCAAAGTCATGAAGACTGAAGGGTTTGTATAAGCATGCAGTTGTGCATAAAGCCCATGGATGTGTTTGCGCTTATCTTTCAAGAAGCGTCAAATGCACCAGTGCACGAGGTCCCTGTCTCGAGTGGTCCTTGGAAGCAAATGGCGGTGCAGCCCTGAAGTGAGCGGCCCTTGGAAGGGCGTATGGCAGCGCTGCAGAGGCTCGTGGCACGTGTCTTGCGCGTTTCCACAACAATGATTGGCGGTACTTGAAAGCGTGAATTTTATCAAGGGACTTTACTTGTGCATAGTGTTCTTATGATTCCACGGTTGTGTTTCAAACGTTTACGACCCTGGTGTTCTTAGGTATTGCAGTATTCAAGCTTCTGGTTTCCTTCATCCACTGATTTCCATAGGTGGCAGCATCACGCGTGGGGAATTGTTGCAGTACAGGGTACGTTACCGAGTTAGGCTTTCCATTTTTTTTGTATCACTCTAGTCGTGTAGAACCCCGCTCGAAGTGCTTAAAAAACGAAACAATTCCTAGTGTAGTTCCACCTACATTTAATAAAACAATTTAAGTAATGTCAGTCAAGTTATATGAGTCAAGACACAGTCCGAACAAAAATAAAAACAAAGACAACGACGGAAACCAGCTGTCGTGTCAGTCCTGTGATTTTTGGTAATACTCTACGTCGTTTTCGTTGTTGTTGTTGTTTGTTTGTTTCTTGCGTTCGCTGACCAGCCGAACATATGTCATAATGTCTCTGTAGTACTTTGCTCAAGCTCGTATGCTTACACTAAATGCCCGCAGCACAACGATGCCCTCAAGGAAACAGGCACTGGGATTCATCCTATTCTTTCAACCAATGAGACGGGATATCATTATATATATAGGTTTCACTGTTAATGCAGTTTAAATGGCAAAAAGTGACGGACGCCTCTGTTTGACCATGGGGGCGGCACGACCGCTGGAGTACAATACACATCAGGCCTTCTCACTCGCTAAGCTGGTCAAACAAAGACCAGCGATTTGCGTTACGAGTGCGTCACGAAGCACTACACACCTGCAGGAATGTCTAAGAATGCAGAGCTTTGATGCCGATTTTTTTTGTCTTTTTACATGTTTACTTGGCCGCGCGCCAGCGGCTACTTCCATGCAACCAACGGGTAGGCGACCCAATTCGGTGGCAGCGCGATGCTCCGATTACGCAATGCGTAATGAGTGTAAGCGCTGCAGCGTTCGCGGCGCTCCTCTCTGCTCGCGCGGAGGCTTCCTCGACTGTATGGCTGGGTGAGGCTCGCCCTCGGATATTTTTGGGAACGAACTGCGTGGTGCGTGGTGGTAGCAGCAGCCGCGGCGGCGCCAAGATTTCTCAAAGCCGGCTTAGCTTCTTGTTTCAGCGAGGGTTCGCTTCTTATAGGGGATGCTGTGTCGACGACGCGTCTCCGGGGGAAGAAGAGACCAGTCTGGAATGTTGTTGGCGTGTACCGAAAAAGAAAAAGAAAAAAGAAAGAGGAGGAATTGAGGTTAACACCTAACAACGAGTCGCTGTCGCTGAAATTAGCGTAGCTTCTTTTTTTTATGTGTATTATGTATGTCACATTTTGTTGTCTCTGCGGATGGTATGCGCTTTTTCAGACGTTTGTTTTCCCTTCTCCTTGTTACCGGTGTGATACTTATATTATTTATATATATTTTGTTAAGATAAAGAAGTAGCACTGCCAAGGGGCACAGGCTCGCCGAGCACGGACTTGGTCCTGAATGATATACCCTCATTGATATCCAAGGCTTATTGCGTTCACCATTACAACCACCCCAACATTTAATCATCCTTTACAACCACCCCAACATTTAATAGAGGTGACGGGTATATATTTCCGCAGTTGCTCTTGAAGTTAGTGGTGTATGCAGCGAGTTTCCTTGTTCCTGTACGTACGACTTTCTGAGTGCTTAAAATTGGCAGGTGTGATTCATACGAATATAAAAAAGACAAAGGCCTGAAGAGCCTAAAACAACCGATCAATAGCAAACAAGCGTGCCAAACTTGGTGCTATAAGAAAAACGTTGGGCGTGTAACCAAGTATCTTTCCGAGCCAGCCATCGTGTAAGCAGATCTTCCAATCACTTCGAGCAATGAAAAAATATAGAACTGCAAGCCTGCGTAATCAAGAGCTGCTCATCTTTTCGTGAACAAACTCTGGAACTTTAAAGACCGGTTAGTCGTCATCGGTCAAAGCAGCGTCCGAAAATCAGTGACGGGACTTACAAAAGACTAAGAAAATTGATGACGGGAGAGCGATGTTCAAGTCGAGGCTAACGTGACAAAACAACGGTGGAGGTACCGATTTATAAATAAACAGATCATCGAAGCCCTGTCGTAGCAGCATCCAGTTTCAATAGAATAAACAACTAAACAATGCTTCCCAAAGTCTTCTGTCTCGTAGGCGCGTAAATATCTAGCAGTACGAAAACAGACCTTTCTTAAGGTGTCGGGCAACACCGTTGATATGGTACACCGCGCGACACTGTTAACGATAACACCAAGTCAGCGCTATTAGAGAGTTTTAGTAGATCGTTCCGATACCTCCGATACACACACACAGGTCACTGCGACGTCCATGACTCGATATGCCGCATGCTAAGTTCTCGCCTAACTCATTGCCGTGCGGCATGAGGCACGGAGTATCGACGGTGACTCGCTTTCGAATCTGCATGCAAACTGTCTTGTATCGGTCATACGAGTGTGACTCCACTAAAACCGTCTCAGTGTTGACAAAGTGGCAGACGTTCCACTCTACTTTAAAGCCGAGACGATTTACACTCTTCATCCAGCACTCATACAAAACACAGTCTGACATAACACTGGTCACCCGCAGTATTCCGTGGCATCGAATGCCGCAGTGCGATAAGATTCCGTCCGTTGAACTCATTGCCATGACGCGCATTAGAATCGTCACAGATATCGTCGACGGTGACGCATGACGCGTTTGTGAATGCGTAGTGCAATGACAAGACCTGATGCGCTTTTTTAATGGTAGCAGAAAGCTAGTGTGACTACCCGCGTCTTAAAGTCGCCGGCTCTGACACTAGTGTTAAACAAAATCACTAAGAACAGCGTTGATGCAGCGCTGACTATAACGTAACTTAGTACTGACGCATGCAGTGCGGTATCAGTGGTGCATCATTAATATGGCACGAATTCAGTAATGTATCAGCAAAATGACAGCGGTATTTACAGCGCTGACTAATAGCTCTGAAACAGCGCTGTTATGTACGTGTGAACAGGCCTTAATAGCGTTCATGAGAAACATTCAGTGGCAAAAGCGGGAAAAATGTTTTATCGCTTGAGTGGTCCAACGTATGCTGTGCTCGCGTGTTCATTATCATCAATATGGTGATGAACATGCGAGCGGCAACCGATCGGTGCATCTTGCAGCAGCGCCCTTGCTTTATGAAGTCGAGAGTATCTAACAGTCGAAGATGCGCATTTCTCCATCCTGCTCACGCGCCGACTCTTCTGTTCATCCAGAAGAGCGCCGCTGAAAGATGCTGCAGTACTGAACGGCCACCGCTTACGTGTTCACCATCATATTAACGCCGACTGTACATTAGGTTGCAAAACGAGGTTTATCCGATATATAAACGGCCACTTCCTCTCAATATGTCATTACCCTCCACAAAGTGTTACTTTGCGCCTAAATAAGGGGTACGCGTAAGGGAAAGGAAACCGGAGCAGGGGTGTAGGAAATTATAAGCGCAGTCAGAATTTGTTTTAGCTGCTTGTGCGCTGGCTTAAAATCTCAGTTACACATCCTCCCACATCAAACTCGTTGCTGAGTAACCCATGTACGTATACGTACAGGTTCTTTTTATATTTTGACAGAAAGAGAAAAAGTTATGAGTGTTAGAAGAATGGCTAAATGAGTTGTTTGCTACTACATTGCTACAATACAAAAGGCATTGCTAGAACACAAAAGGCACGTGAGAAATGAGGTCGAATGCGTGCTTTGTTATTTTATATTTTGTTTCGCTGTCTTAGCCGGTGAGCTTTATTTTTGCAACCTTGACGTCCAACCATACCGTTTTCAACGGTTTGAGGGTAATTCTGAACTCGGTCAAAAGTGGAATATGGAAACACTGCGCCTTTTTTATTTACTATATCGTTGCTATTTATGTGCACGTGGGTATTGTGCTATCTAGCTCGTGCATCTTGTATCGAAAGACGATCCCAGTCTTTCGAGGCCTACAAACCTCTTAAAGGGCCATGAAATAAATTTTTGGCTGGGATAAATAGTTTCAGATTGGAATGTTACTAATGGCATATCGTTTAGTGGGCCAAAAGAAAGAGGGTAGAAATTCAAAAGCCTGTTTTTCGGTACGAAAATTCGAAACTATAGCGGACTATTTCGTATATGTCATTTCCTTCCAGAGCTTTCCGCCTTTTTGCTGTGACGCAACCGCGGTACCCAAAGCACGTCAGCCCTTATCGCATTGAACACGAGCAGTGGGTAACTCGGACGTATGCGCTCGTCACTAAATCAATCCGTCGACGAATATTTGAAATTGCGTTCGTGGTCAATGAGTGCCGTGACGCCACTTATCATCACTTGAGAATGACAACTTTCATAGTGTGCTTAAAAAGGACGGTGGAAGCTCGGGGTCCTCGTACCGGTGCCCAAGCACTTACCGACCGCGTGATTTCTCATTTCGCGTTTGAGTGGAGGAGGAAAGCTAAGGAGGAAGAAGTTAAAAAATCATTTCATGGCCCCTTTTACAGAGACACACGCGAGATTTCACAGAAGAAGCTTCGAATTCGGAGCACTAGGAGGAAAAATGGTAAACAAACATAACATCAAAATGATGGTAAGACAAACAAAACCAAAAAGCGTATCGTCATGATCAAAACCACCCGGCTTGGCCCCTTTCGATTTTGGAGTACCGGTTCGAAGCTGTGGGTATCGTCACAGTCAAAACGCTGGTCGCTACTTGTGCCTTTGTTTATCGCTTACGACCGTGCTCTCGATTGCAACATGATCAATCTCCCGACTCGTATAGAAGTCGAACTACTGATTGCGCTATTTAGGACACATGGTCTTTGTAGCATCGTCCGCTCCGATGGCGCTGCTGTCGCCGCGGCGCATGTACACACGCTTCACTTCACTATATATACAGAGGTATAAAAAGAAATAGAGATATCACTCGCTCGCCTTAGCAAGATACACAAGATAAAGTATCATGCACCAACTAGCTCGATCCATCGATCCAGGCACCTTACCGTTCACCAGATTAAGTGTTAATCAAAGCTGTGTGTGCGTTCTCCTCCACCCCTCGGAAACGTTACAAACATTTTCCCCCAAGTATACTGTTAGGTTAATTTCGTGAACGAAATATACTCACTGTAGTGTTTAATGTATTTTGATTATAACAGCGCATTGTTTGGAGGTTTAAAGCTCGCGGGTCTGCGGCTAGAGGGAGTTTGGCGCAATCCCTCTTGACAACGGAAGTCTGTCACATTTATTTTTGAAAACGCTGGGAATTTATGCGAGTGATGATGCCGTCTCAGCGAGGTCAGTCCTTAAAAATATATTCGTTTCTTAGTGTGATACCCGAGGCAAGGCATCTATGGTATCCCGCTGGACTAATGAAAGAGTCAGTAATTAGTAAAGCATCCAGCAGACAATACTTATAATAGCCGAGGTACATTGCGAAACACAGTTGCCGTGAACACGACATCAGCGCGTTTTTGCATTTTACTAAGATAGTGTGTTGACGAGCACGAACTTTCACCCCTTAGGTTGAAGCCCCGAATAAGCACTCTCTACCAGAGCAGCAATTGTGATGACAGTCATTCAATTGCAGGCGAAAAAGCAGAAAAATCCCACGAATGCTTGTTCGTGCTGCTAACAGTGTCGCGCTCTGTACATACATGCTGCATAAACCATGTATAAAGTGATGGTCAAGGCGTTTAGGAACCACCCTCTACCCGTATTGAGGTGACATTAACAGCAACTGATGTAACTCCTCAACTATTATTTTATTTTTATATATATATATATATATGAACCGTGTACATTCCGCCATTCCTATCGCTATAATTATAAACTAAAATGAACGAGTAGAAGGTTTGACAAGCATTCTTATACTTGGCCTCTTCATCTTTGCTTTATTAAAGTAAAATACCTAAAAAGACGAAGAAATGTTTAAAAAAAATGAGATGAGAATTATGTTAGAAAAACAATGCAGGAGTTATAACCCAATTCCTCCAGGCTGGGCTGTGAGTGATGAGTATAAAGACGACCCATGATTTAGCTGTATTCTAGTGCTAGCTACCGGTCTTCCGTTTTGTTATTTGAAATCGCCGACCTTAACTCTTGTTGCTTATACAAGTTGTCTTGTCGTGTATCCCTAGTGCGTGACGAACGCTGAAGACCCCTGGCTAGCAGTCGCACTGCACTGGCTAAATTTCTCATACAGCGCAAACCAGTGTTGCCGCGCTCCAAAGGCAGACCGAACTTACGGTGACAAACTTCAAATTGTTTCTTTTCTTTTTAATTTCGGGTGGGAGGAGAGTGGGGGAAGGGTAATGACCTCACTTTCTCAGATCATATATGATGAAAGTAGCGTACAACCTAATAATCATGCAGAATCCTTACTCCTGAGGTCTGATAACGTGGCTGCCCAATAACATGACCTTCGACTTAGGCCATAAACTTAACCATATTTCTTTATCCATCCAAACTTCTCAACGCAGCTCACTGACCCAGGGAATGTTAGCAGAAGGATGTCATCCTGGACAGTGTCGTACCCTGCGGCCTCCTGCACGGTCCAGGAAGACCCGAGGCGTTCCTAGATCGGTCATGCGTACAAGGCTGCCTGAGCTTGGGTGGCGGCAAGGCGCGTTGCACGCCTAGTCGTCTGTGGCCGACCGCGAAATTGGAACGTTCCCCTCCAAGGCGGATCACGCGCTATAGAGGGAGTGATGGACGAGACGTCGCCTCCACGCTCCCCGCCATCGTATACACATAAAACACGATGTGTTTGCACTAAACGCTACTTGTAGCACTCTTTCAAGTGGGCCCGCTGCTCTTGAAATGGCGTTCTCTCGAGCTGTGGAGCGCGATGACTGCTCTCTTTGATGAACGGTGCGGGGGGTGCGTCCTTCTGGTGTGGCTCGAGTCGGTTAGCGTCTGCCGGGCGCGCGCCTTTGCGATCTAAATGATTTTGTGTGTGTGTGTGTGTGTGCGTGGAGAACACTGCGAGGTATCCCCACTTTCTTAGAGTGGAGGTTAAGAGTTGTACTTAAAAAGGACTCGACCTCAAAATTATCTTAGGGTCGTTGCTTTCAAAAGTTCATTGACACTCGAAAGTGAATAAGACGCCTTGCTGCATTGAGCACGCCTTCTAGTATGAGGAGCTGAGAAAATAGCCTAAATTAGATTACGATATAAAGTCGTTTGTTTTTTCTTGGTGTACTTTTCTTTTTCCTGAACACTTACTTTGTATTATGTGTAGAGAACCGCATACAAGTAAAAGTAGTGCTACCGTTTCATGAAACTACACTTTCCTGCGAGGACAATCTCAAAGGTCATAAAGAACTGACAACCCCTTATGCTTTGTAGAAGTCCTGTGACGGTAGCGACGTGCTTACGTGTTTCTTCAGGTATCCATGGAGTCTTTTGAGGGCCTTTTCGATGACACATCCAAACCTTCGTTCCCCCTTCTCTGCCTTGCTAAGCTAGCTACCACGAAAGAACTAATCATCCGCGGACCCAGAGCCTTTCAGCAGACATTTTTCATCACTAAACTCCTCGGGGGACTGCCCGCTTGACACCGCTCGGTGGCACTCCCGGCAACTCGCCGGGCACCACACTGGGTCATTCGGTGGCTAAGAACCTTGAGACGACTCGAAGGCACGATGAAGAAGCATCTCCTACCTTCATGGCAGTCGTCGGAAGTAGACCGTGGGAAAGCCTCGGCGTCAGTCAACACCAACAGTGGCGACGGCACTGACAACAATGTCGGCGGACTCGGAGGCCACGAGTGGTAGAGGCGCGAGACGCGTTGTCGACTAGCGGCAGCAGTAAAGTCTCGTGGGACCGATGCCGGGATGTTCCCTTGTTCTGAGCCGAAATGGGACGATCCTCGCTCGTTTCATACACCCTGGAGAAGGCGTCTTTCTTTTTTGGCAAGGGCAAGGAGGAAAATCAGAAGCTGCGGCTGCTTGGAGAGATGCTATAAAAAGCAACCCCGCCGTCTTTGGGAAGGGATGCGCGCCTTCTCCGAGATTTGGGGCACACTCGTTTATCGAAACGCACTCTCCGTGGCTCGGGGTGCTGCTGCTTCTCGGGCTTCTTCTTCTCGCCGTCGCGTCGCCCCTGGCGCGCCAAAGTCCGCAAGGGTTTCGCCACAGCGTCGAAAGCAAGATGCCGTTACCACGCCGAAGCCGCGCAGGTTACGGTTCCACGACGACCACGACGACGACGACTCTCGCCCGCGTTTTCGGCGCCTGGTCGCGTGCAACTCGGCGACGAGGAAGCGCTGCGCGTGTCGTCTCTTTTGGAACGCCGCGCACGCTCCCTTTGCACCTCGGGGTTTTCGGTTTCACGGCTTCGCCCGGCCGCCTCGACTGGTCGTGGCCATCGCCGCGTGCCAGATGTAGGTCACGTGTGCGCGCTGTCGCCGGGGTTATCCAATATTTGCATGCAAGCCAGTCACCCCTGACCTCCCCGACCCGGCGCGGGTCAGCCGCGAAACTTGCGTTGCGAGCACTCGCGCGCGCGCTCGAGGGGCGCGTGCTTATAGGCCGAAACGCTTACAGTGGCCGTGGCGTACACACAGGGGTCAAGTTCGTCGCTGGGGTGAAAAGGAAAATTGTTTGTTTGGGGAAAGTGTTTTTGTTTACGCGGGCGACGCCGCAGCCGCCGCCGTTTCCTATGCCGAAGTGAAAGCCATCTCGAGCGGGCGACGAGACCTTGACTGTCAGCTTTGTAGTGTCATCGCTCCGTAAATCTCGTGACATTCGCTGGGAAGGTATATGTATAGAAGAGCAGTAAGCTGGGCGAGTTGGTAAACGTTGAACATGGTTAAAAATCGCGCACAAAGAGACGAGGACAAACGAGGAAGGAACACAGAACACAGACAGGCGCGCACTCACAACTCTGGTATATTAATGGTATATGTATAACTGGAGCCTAATAAATGGATTCGAATTAGTGTAACGTAGTTGACTTATCGTAAAGCTATACTTCCGCGTACTAAAGGGTTAAAATTTAAATACCGAACGTGTACAAAATCGCTGGTCTTAAGCAATTAGGCATCGTAATGATGCATTCCTGTCAGTCGTATTCAAGCTCGCAGATAATGCACTCTGCATACTTTTCGGGGCTATGTAATGAGTGTACAATGTCATTTCGAACCAGAACGAGGTGCGGTAAAGCGTGAGGATGTTCAAATATTAAGTTGTTCATCAACTGAAAAAGATTAATTCCTGAAGAAATTTAAGCAGCGAAGTTTTCATTTCCACAAATTCCGCACAACGCAGTCTCGAAGTACGAGCAGTTTAGTTTAAGTGATTTTACTATTTAGGTTCTCATCTCAAATTTTAAAGAAAGTACGAAATAAACCACATCAAAAGCTTCCTTTCTAATCCGGGATAATAACGGTTTCGCTGAAATAGAATGGCTTGAGACTATGATATACAAAAAAGATGAAAACTAAAGTGAATGGAGTAATTGTTTATAACTCTAGCAATGGCAAGCATATCTGTACTAAAGCAATTCCACTAGATAAGAAGAAATTTGGTGAAATTATATCCCGATTTTGTAATTGTTCAAGCTTGGCTTAAATAGTTACAAAAACAATGTTTTTGTAGTCTTTTTTTTTACTTTTGACAATTATTGTTAGCAAAGGTACACATGAATACAAGATTTCCTCCTTCTCTAAGTATAAACATTTGCTCCAATTTTACAAAACGTTTCGTGAAAGCATCAGCTCCTGCTCAAAATAACAAATTTATAGGGTGTTAACTGACATGCTTGTTCAGACCAGGAAGTAACACAACGAGATTGACTGAACATTTTACTTTTTTTAGATGGCTTTTGACTCCTAATCCCGCACACGGACATCGCTTCTATTACATTGGCTCTAAAACATTTTCATTCTCCTCTCTTTCCCCAATAGCGCGCGGAGTGTCAGTCATCGAGATCTACGGAAGTCGCTTCGCTAGCGATTACGAAAGGCAAACCTTTTTTGGCTGGAGCTAGCTTTGTTCGGAATAGAAAAGCGATTGAAGACCCTCAGTAGACGCGTGTAGGCTACCTGACACAATTAGCGCGAACACAAAATCGGTGCTTTATATCATTTTATTTACACGTGAGTGTAGAACACCAAACATCATTACTTTTTGCAAGCCAGAAAACGTGTGCAGTACTGTTGTCTAATTTCTTATGCCACAGTTGTGTTTACTATTGAAACGTCAGCTATCAGGCTACTCTAATTTGAAAAGCCGCCGGAAAAGTAATGCACAACAAACAAAGAAGAGTAACGCGTTTCTTTTGACAATCGGTACGAAGTAACGCACGTACTTGGTAACTAGAAAGTTTTAGAATACCGTTTCTGGTACTGGGTGGGCGAATATTCAAAATTTCGAATACGAATCGAATATTATATATTCAATATTCGTATTCGATTCGTAAACTAAGTTTTTGGTATTTTTTCAAATATTCGTCGTAACACGAATATTCGAAAATAATAAAATATTCGAGAACATATTCGCAAGCGTAAGTTTTGCTTTCGTTTTCACTTTAGGTAAGCAAGGCCCATTTTTTTTTTCGTGTGCAAGGTGTGAGTGTACGGTGTGAGAGTACTTTTGCAGTGTGCGCTGTCGTGTGTGTTAATATAAGCAAGGCCCATTGACAGCGACATAGCGGCATGGCGGCTTTAACCTAAACTGGTGACGTCGGTGTCGGTAGCGGTAATCTGCAAGTTTTCATTCCCTTGTGACTCCTGACTTTTAAACTGTGCTCACTCTCGCGTTCGCCCACCTGTGTTATGGCGGATGGAGGTGATTGTGGGAACCGCATGTGAAGCGGAGGAACGGACGGGAAACGGCGCCAAAAGGAAGAGAAAGGAGTGCTATTGGGAAATATTTTTCGAGGCGTGACGGCATCGGTGGCGCAGTGTACGGCATGCGAGTCAACGCTTAAAACGCCCACAAGTACGACAAGGCCCCTTGTCAACCATCTCAAAGTACATCTTGCGTCGTTGAAAGAGCATCGTGGGATTACCGCTTTTACACCAGGAAAAGATCACCCGACGCTGACGGACTTCGTGCCGCACGGAGCCCCTGCCAGAAAAGAGGGTGCGAGCGCTAAATAACAAGGTGGCCCCCATAGTGGTGCTTGATATACAGCCCTACAGAATTGTGGAAGACCGCGGCTTCAAAGAAGTTCTGACAGAAGCCGTTTTCAACTATCGCCTACTATCCAGCTCTACACTCGCGCGTGCTTGTGCCACAGATGTATGACGACACCCAAAAGAAGGTGAAAGCAGGGCTCAATAGTGCCTTTGAAAGCAGCACTACCGCTGTTGCCTTCACAAGCGACATGTGGACATCACGCGCTAACGAAAGTTACGTAAGCCTCACCTACCATCTTCTCACTCCAAAATTGATGATGAAGCAGTTCATATTGAACACTCGACACGTGGCTGCCAGTCACAGTGCTGTGAACATCGCAACTATGCTGGACAAAATGTGCCGTGACTGGGAGATACCCGATGAATGTGCGCAGTTCATCCTAATGGATAACGGGCGCAACATTCGTGCTGCGGTAAGAAGACTTCCGTGGACTGAAAGAGCGTGCTTCGCACATACGCTTCAACTGGCGATAAATGACGCGCGATCCCGTTCGCCGGCCATTGATCACCTGTGCAAGAAAGTGACGCAAATTGTGGGACATTACAAGCACAGTTCATTAGCTCAGAAAAGGTTTGAGGAGTGCCAAAAGAAGATGGGAAAGGACACACGACGTCTGGTGCAAGACGCGGAGACGAGATGAAATAGCCAGTATTTAATGTTGTCTCGCCTTCTGAAACTCAAAGAAGAAACTCAAACACTGTGGAGCTTGCTGCCCCGGACTGTGACATCGATGGACTTGGTTCATCAGAGTGGAAATATACTTCTGAATTTGTACAACCATTGAAGCCATTGTTCGATGCCACTGTTATTGCCAGTGCTGAGAAGTATCCGTCTTTGTCATCCCAAGTTCCTATGATTTTTGGCATGGTCCACTCTCTGGGGAACTGTGCTGGGGCATCGGAATTTCCCGCATAACTGATAAGATCCATCAAGGCAAGGTTCACTTTGTATAAGGAGGACAAGGAAGCGTGTCTTACTATGTTCTTGGACCCACGCTTAAAGTCTACTATTTTATAGCCCAGAAGAAAAAAATATGGCTAAAAGCTCTGGTGCTCCAAGAGCTACCCTCATGTGATGCTACTGAAGAAACCCAGCCGGAAGCTGCAACGCAGTCACAAAAGAAAGGCTCAACGCCGTCAGCAGATGTTTGGCAAGCATTTGACCACTTAGCCAAAAGTGCTATTGAAAGCAAAGTGGTTTCAGCTTCAGAATGGGAGGTTGTAGCATCTGCGGAGGAGGCACTGCTAAAGAGAGAACGTGATCTGTGTGAGTGTTGGTGAACTGTCGGGTGCTTAAGGTATCCGAGTCTGGCGAAGCTTTGCATCAAATACCTGGCAATATCTGCCACTTTAGTGCCGAGTGAGAGAGTTTTTGCTGTGGCTGGAGGTGTAGTTTCCGCTCGAAGGGAGCGCCTCCTACCTGACCATGTGCAGCAGTTGATTTTTCTGCATGACAACTTGTAATCTTCCCTACTAATAGAAGTTTCTGCTTTTGTGTGTTTATTCTCGTTAACACCACTGGTGAGGCGTTCCGACACGTGAAAATAAGAATGCTGTGAATAAATGCACCTGCCTTCGACTATTCGATATTCGATTCGATATTCGAAGCTAACTATTCGTATTCGATTCGTATTCGAAAATATTAATATTCGCACACCCCTAGTTTCTGGCTCTTGCGTACGCAATACGCAAGAGAGTGGCGTGCGCTAAAAGTCAACTGCTCGGACCGATTTTAGTTGTTCGTTCCATAAACTTTGCAAGGGAATTTTTCGTATGCTCTTGTTGGTTTAATTCCGCTACCTTCCAGCGCCACCTGCCCTCCCCTCCCCCCCCCCCCCGAAAGAAAAAAATGCTGAACATGAAAACGAAAATGCATTTAATTATTTTATTTCAAAGTCATCCCAAAACCGCATCTGCCTGGTCACTCGCGCTTTTCAGTGTGGTACGGAGGTAAACGAGTAGGGGTGCGAGTGCGTCACAAAATTCTATCGCGGTGTCTCCGGCAAACATGCCGTGTAAACTATAGCTTTATTGAGGCTATCGTGGGAACAAATTCATGACCTGCTGATGTATATTTCAGGACGCGACAACTTTGGCAATTTTTTTAAGACTCTTCCGGACATCGGGGACGAACTGCTCGACGAGTAAGGCTTAGAAGCGAGCAGATCGCAGCTCTCCCCGCACATTGCGGGTGGTGAACATTTTCTTTTTAATGTGCACTAAATTTTGCTGCTGCGCAGCGATCTGGTTTGACCGCGATAGGTCCTGAAAATGATTGCCAAGCAGAAACTTCACGTAAGAAAAAAAGAAACGAGTATTGTTGATTGAGTATAGTCAACGCGAACATCAGGTCGCCTATGATGCCAGTCGAGGGAGCCGCCATCTTGAAATGGGTGCTCTCGTTGGGATCCCTCGAGAAGTTCCCGCAGAGGCCCGCAAGGCGAAATGCCCAGCCTTGCGAGCGTACGCTAGACACGGTTCACAAACTAGACCGCCTTTGCCCACACCGGGAATGCGCGTGCGCACAAAGCAGATTCGCGTCAAGTTAAGCGTCTGCGCATGCGCAGTGCCAACAGCAGCGCCACCGCAGTTGCGTGACGTCGGAAAGTTGAGTTTATCCATACGCTAGCATTTCTGTTGCGTCCTGCGCATGCGCACTCCCGACCCGTAATCCCCTTGCGTGTGCCAAGCTTTTGGGTGCGGTCTTCTAAAGCTGTCTGCTATTTGAGAGATTAACTAATAACGGAACTATGTTGCTTTTCTTAGTTGTGTGCACATGTCTGAGACATCCCCTGGACCCAGCGCGGACCTTGAACCACCTAGGACGTTAAAATGCCAAATTCATCGTAAATAGAGCTGGAACTTCCTCTCACCTTTCACCTGTTAGAGCAAATCAAAGCAAATTAGACGTTAGATGTTTAGATATCATGCGGGTTGATCTGCCAGAGTATGGCGACACTGGTTCAAACTGCAGATGAGAAATTAAGCCTGTTCTCTACTATGTGCTATGCTGTTTGTTGTTTGTTTTTTTCTTTTTTTTACGTGCATGACGCAGTAGTGATACACGACCGCACGACGGTGCGATGCCCGTACAGACATTTCGGAAGAAGCAGGGCTTGAGATCGAACCCAGAATCTCTGAATGAGTCACCGCGAGCTTTCACACCCCGTGCTCCCAGCTGCTGTGCTCTACTAACACAATCTAGTCTTGTAACCTCCGACGTAGCTGATGCTAACCGTGCGTTACTTTTTATGAGATCCAAGCTGAAATACGTTTCCTTTGTAGGATCTCCCGGCAAGCATACGCGAGTCACAATCTGAAATTCGTTTCAGATTTTGTGACTTCGACAGACCCCTTTGGTTTATTATTTCTGACTACTTTTCATATACGAGTATATCAGTATTGATATAATATATTTTTAGGGGAAGACCCAAGAAGGGAGAAGATTTAAGTAAGAATAAGTTCGGCTGTGGCGCTCCGCCCTCTAGACGACTGGTGGGCGCTCATAAAATCCACCTGGTCCGGGAAACGAACCTTGGACTTCTCCAAGACTAGCGCAGCGCTCTACCAACTGAGCTAACCAAGAGCTGGCAGTGAGCAGAGGAAACGAACCTTAAAATTGCCACCAGACTGGTAGCCACTGACATAACAAGCAATTTGATATACAAACGATTATTAACGATAACTGGAATAGAACATCGCTTTTGCACTCCGATAACGATACGATGCGCGTGCAAAGGCGCTGGCGAAATTTCGCGTATGGTTATCGGAGTTATCGAAACGATCTCACAAGAAACTCCATTTGGCTATCGATACCGCCTCTGCTCAAACATGCGCTCATCTAAAACTCCCTAATAAGGCTACTTACCGGAATACCGCCGCCACAACGTGCACCAGTCCGCACTGATGGCAAGTAAGAAGGGGGGCACCTTTCATCCAAGGCAACACAAAAAAGCAGGGCTGAGAATCGAAATTCCTACCTTCCGAGTCCGCACGTAGCGCGGTCTTTCCCTCAGCACTCGTATATTCGGCCATGAGGACTACATTTACATTCGCTGACCTTTCCCAATACACTTTTACACGTTCCTAGAAAGCAATCCAAACTGTCGCGAGCGGTGCGACTTCATTTATTCTTGAATTTGTTCGATCTTTTTTTTTTTTTTTCCTTTCTGTTTTGCAACGGGACCTGAAATTCGGGTTCCACACGCATGTTCCGTTGGGTACTCGGGAAATATTTTACTGTGCCAACGGCGCGATAACACGCGTTTCTCATCGGTGCTTTTTTCCTCTTCGATAAAAGCTTCAACGAGATAACTACACACGATTGGGGATAGAAAGTTTGTAGCTTCAAGCGGCCTTTGAGCCGCTTTTGATAGGTAAAATGCCAACGATAATTGTTGTTGCTTTTTCTTTTCTTTTTTTAGGGGGGGGGAGTAAAGATAAAGTTTCTGGTGCAATGCACTTCTATTTCGAGCGTCAATACGTCTGACTTTTATCGAAAACGCTAACCCGGTAACGGCCGCTTTGATTTCCTTGGATGCAGGAAAAACAAAAGGAATAAGCTGGGCACATTCGGGGCAGGCAGGTTGATTTACCACGAATGAGTTTGGTTAGACGTGCCGACGTTTACGCTAAGACGGTGGCCCGCGTCTTATCCAGGTGTCGAGCTGCACTTTGTGAATCTTGACAAAGGATTATCTCGAAGGATAAGCGATTATCTCAAGGCTCCAACTCTCAGTCAAAGGACAGATGTGTCATGAAGGCTCCGCTCCGCTGCTGGTGCGCAAATTGTGCTTTTCACAGGAAACAAGACCTGAGGGATTCAGTACATGTTTTAGATGGGAAACAAATGACGGCATTTGGCAGTGGAACATGCTTCGTCATGCATGTTGGTTGCTGTTACTTGTAAAAGATGGGTGATATTATCAAGAAACCTTGCTCCACTCCCCGTCACCGGAAGGTCAACTGGCGCTGACCATGAAAAGCATTTAAAAATACTGCAATAACATTCGTCTTCTATATCTACGTTTCTTTTTTTTTCCCCCTCAGAAATGACAATGATACTCGAAAATTTCTACATGGTGAAATTGCATAATCGTCCACTTCTTTTCGTGTATGTTTTATTTGAAGTATCACCATACTAAAAAATTCCCACTGGAGGGATTATCATGAGTTTCTAATATAGTGAATGCTCGAAAACAAATTAATTCTTTAATATGACAGCCGCAGTTGCGGAAAATATATATCCTTCAATTTTCTTTCTGATGAAATCAAATCAAATCAGAGCCATACAAAAAAGAAATCAGAGGCTACATAGAAAAGAAAGATAAACTGGGAAAGATAAGTGCGTCGGCTCGTGACGAGAGGTTGGCATCACGTCGCGTTACTCGTGTACTGAACTGAAACAGACCACCGTTAACGTAGACGAGGAGGTGCTATGAGTCAAAGAAACGTGAGCGCTTTCGCTTCATCAGTATGATGAGTGATGTTTTTCTCAGCAGGTCTATTTGTTGCATCAAGTCGTGTATTAGAAAAGCATATTTTTCAGATTAGATAGCCGCGTGATATTTATATTGGTTTGTAAGCCTGTAATAATAACCGCATTTTCGTTTCGCAATTGCTTTTCACTCAATTCAAAACTGCGTAGCTTTCCCATGTACTTGTAACGCCTATTTTAATCTCGCAATTTAAAGGGAGCTTGAGTTAAACTTGACTCGAACTGAAATAATACTTAAAAGACGGAGCTGTATTCGAATTGTTCATTTACAAGGAACCCGAGAGTGAGCACTCACGTAAAGGGGAACGTGCTTCCCTATTTCATGTATGTAAGTTTCGCTTTTCTTTCTGTACAAAGTCCACTTCGCTTTATGCGTGACCTTGACAGACGATTGTCGGGCCTCCCATCTACCGCTCCGTCCCCAGCGCGCCAGAGTCCTCCGCATGAGAACAACAACATAGCTGGCCATCATTACCAAAGCTACCAACAAGCAAGAGCGACAACCGGTCAACAAACAGACAAACAAACAACCAAACAGACCACTCCGCGCGCGGGACAAGCGTGTGCAAAGCATTGAGCGAAAGCCCGTACTTTCCGGTGTTTAAGCACCTCGCGGGACCTGGCCTTTCTCGCTCTCCAACAAAAAAGTCAGCCTCGCTTGACCGACCTGAACTCTGGGAAAACCCGGATCGTGTTTGGGGCTCGCAGCGGTTGCCCCCAGCTCTCGGCACGCTGGCCATTCGTCCGGTTTGCCGAACCCGACGGAGCGGTTTCGATGGCCGGGACCCGGCGAGTTGCAAATGATGACAGCCCTTTTTCTGCGGGCTCACGCGGTTTGGTCCGTGCAGTGCTCTCCACCTTGGTGGACCCTCCGATCGAACGAGCAGCGGGACACCGATGAGTTCTCGCAACTCGTACTTTGCGCCGCGTGTCGTTGGAAATGGTTATGGCCGATCGTTTGTTCGCGCCAAAAAACACCAAATATATATTTTTTGTTGTTGTTATTGGGGTAGCCATTGTTGCTGTCGAGTTTGTGGTTGCTGTTATGGTTGTTTTTGTTGCTGTTGTTTCCGATTGTTGTTTATTTAACTTTGCTCGCCCCGGACTGAACAACAAAAGTCATCATAAAAAGTTTTTTTTATGCAAACAAGCTTACGAAAGTTCGATTTACCACGTGTAAAATGATGGTTCAAAAGAATGCGAAGTTATGGGGTGGTAATATCGTCAACTATAGTTAAGATGTATATGTTAGCTGACCAATAAGCTTAAATTCCGTCTATTTTAAACGAAGTGAACATAAACATCTTTACGATTCACTTTCTTTTTTTAGAATAGCCATGTAAGTATGTCGAAAATACAGCTATGACATACTCATGACGTATCATCCGAAAGGTTAAAACATTTTCAAGGTCCACTAATTCAGTCGCCATTTTCTCGGTTTTATTTTAGATTAAGTCAAGTCATTTAAAAATAAACTGAGCGAGTGGCTACAATTCCGCATGGGTATTTAGTACGGCATACATATTCAAGTATTGGAGATTACCCTTAAGAAATCAGGATCTAAGAAGTGAAACTCTTTCGGGGAGTACATGACTTCTGATCTTTCCTGGGAAACTCACACTAACTACGTAACTAACAACGCAAATCGCATGCTTGGATATCTCAAACGAAATTTCTCACAGTCACCGGTGTCACTTACTACTTTAGTACGTACTAAGCTTGAATATGCATGTTCTATCTGGGACCCCGGTAATAACACTATCATTGGAACATTGGAATCAGTTCAAAATCGCGCAGCAAGTTTCATACTCTGTAATTACCATCGTACATCTAGCGTAACTTCAATAAAAATAGCCTTGCTTTACCTACACTAACTGACTGACTTTATTTCATACGATTTACCATAATAACCCTTTCATGAGCCGTGACCTTCTAACTCCACCTACTTATGTTTCATCCCGCGTAGATCACCAGTACAAAGTCGGTATCCCCAATTACAAAACTAACACTTATTATAACTCCTTTGTTCCTCGCACTAGCTCTGATTGGAATCGCCTTTCCGCTGACATAGCCTCCATAACCAGTATTATTGATTTTAGAAATGGCTTATTTGTTTGTTTTTGATTTATCATTTTCTAATTTGTATTACTGTTATAACATTGTATAACATATATTTCTGAAATATCTGAGCAAGCGTGCAATAACTACTGTATTATATTTCATTGTATCAACAACTGTACTTTTGTCACCCTTCAAGGCCTTGAGGGTAAATAAATAAATCAATAAATATAAATAAATCAACGCAGCACCAAAAAAAATCGGCATTTTCTTTTCGTTTCAACTAAAAGGCTAATCACAACTAACAATAAAAAGATCCCAGGAATTTTTTTTCTTTATTTGTTTTGGGGATTTCATTTATCCGCAGAGGGGGCAGAGATAAAGGCATGATGCCTGACAGCGCCTCTGCGCTTTGCAGTTCATACAGCGGAAATAACATTACAAACAAGTCGCAGTGAGAATAAATAACAAGACAGCCATCGTCATAAAAACAAATAGGAACAGTCATTTTAGAAATATCTGAAAACACATGAAATACAAGGACGCAACTCAAACAACTACACAAGCGGCACCGCTTGAACAATGTGGGGCGATATGCTTTTCATAACCCAGAAGTAAAATTAAATTAAAATAAAGATAAAAATAGACACCAGTTGTTACATATCTACTAACAATTTGTAAACAAGGATTTATAAAACAAAGCGGAAACAAGCGAAATCAAAACCAAAAATGAGGATACAAAAGTTTTTTATACGTTACGTTTCATTGAAAATATATATAAATAGATATACATGCCTTAAATGGATGAAAATGCGATATCACTGCAAACCAGAGCTCGTCTGCTGTCATTCTTGAACATTTGAAAAGGGTCACTGAAATTAACATCAATACCGGAGGAATTTAATAATTTAGTGCTCATGTACGATAAACTTTGCCTGCCATTGTTTGTTCGTATGCTTGGGGTTCTACGTTTCGGGTGTCGTAATGTGTAGGCACTAGAATAAGTGTGCCTGTGTCAAATAGAGTATTGTTTTTGTAGATTCACTAAAATAATTTAAAGTTATATATCTGGTTTGCCTTCAATATATTATACTGTAAACGACTTAATTTGCGCGGGCTCAAATTTTCGCGAATCGGGCCAAAGCTGAATATTTGAAATTATTCGCGGGTTCTAATTTTCGCGAATCGAGTGTAGCTTCCGTAGCGTTCACATATTGCCCGAATAGTCCGCGGGACGTATTTTTCGCGTTTGTAGGCGATGCGCGAAATTCGCGAAAATTAGGTCCTCGCGAAAATTTAGTCGTTTACAGTATTTAACAAAAAGTGGTTGAGTGCTCATATTTCTTACATTACCTCTGTAATTTTCGCAAATACGAAGAATTTTTTTTTCTGAAAGATGATTAGTTTGTTGTAGTTAGATGCAGTGGTCCCACACCAAAACCAACATACCATAACTGATCTTAGAATTAAAGAGAGAATAATGCAACGTCATTTTTAGCCAAGTGGGTATCAAATTTTGCATTTTGTATATAATACCAATAACTCGAGACAGCTCTGCCTTCAGTCTGTTAACATGGGTGGACATGTAAGCTCTTCGCTAAACCAGACGCCCAAGAACTTCTGGTCAGCAACTTGTTCTGTAACGGTGTTTTCAAATATAACGTTAATAGGGCTGTTGTCTCGCTTACTAACAGGTTTGACGATTATGTATTTTGTCTTACTTGTGTTTAGCTTCAATCTATTTACTCGTAACCAATTTGATAAATTAATGAAGTAGGCATTGCAAGTCTTTTCTAGGTACTCTTTAGTCAGACCAGTAAAAAAAACATTTGTGTCATCTGCATACATTACTAACTCGGGGAGCCTGGTATTATCGTTACGTCATTCACGTAAACTAGAAATAATAAAGGACCTAGAATGGAGCCATGAGGAACGCCGTGCTGTGTTCTCAATTTACTAGATGTTATATTGTTAATAGAGACGTGCTGCTGACGATTTTGTAGATAGTTTTTTTATTAGTTTTAGCGCTATTCCTCTTATACCGTATCTCTCAAGTTTTTTTGTTTTTTAGTAGGATATCATGTTGAAGAGTATCGAAGGCTTTTTTTTTAATCAAAAAACAAACCAAGCGGGAGTTGTTTGTTTTCAATATTTTTTTACAATTTTGTCCTTAATGTCTAGGAGTGCTTGCTCGGTTGATTTATGTTTCTGAAAGCCATATTGCTCTTTCGTCATTATATCATACTTCTGAAAAAAACTAAGTAATCTATCATTGATCACGCGTTCATAAATTTTTGAGAATAATGGCTGAAGGGAAATTGGTCTGTAATTATGAATGTCTGTTGCTCCACCATAACTTTTGCTAATTTTAGTTCGTCAGGAAAGTCACCACTAACAAGCATCTTGCTTATAACGTCGGAGAGTAATGGACTCAGCAGAGCTGCTAAATGTTTAATCGACAGTGCCTTTATTCCGTCATCACCGGCGGCAACCTTATTTTTTAAGCTGTCAATAATTTTATTAACTTCCCTTGGCGTCGTCGGAGCTAGCATTATAGATGCAGACGGATTAGCGGTCGTTGTGTATTCAGCCGTGTAGTCATGTTGCTCAGTGTACTTGCCAATATTAACAAAGTGCTGATTTATTTTGTCGGCGAGTGCTTTACCAGAGACATTTTGATCATTTATTAGGATATGTTCCACGTGGTCCACAAAGCTGATAACACGATTAGACCAATAACGTGCGATGAGGCCAGAGACAATTTGTACGGCTTTTCACTTGCTCATGTCCCTGTGCACAGAACATTTTTCATCGTCATTCGCTGGGAATTATTCTATTGGTTCGGGGTGACTGAACCTATCCCTAGTACAGTGGACTCACAGGCGCGTGTTTTAAATAGTACAATTTAAAATACATTAAAAAAGGAGGTGGGAAAGAATCCAACGTTCAACATAGAAGTAATGTTGCGTCAATTACGGCTTTATGCCTGAGCCAGACTTAAATAGGTGACGTAACGAATTTCAGACTCCCAACGCTTCCTCGTAATCCGAGATGGCGCTGGACCTAATTAGGATAAGGTCCCGAAGACCTTCCTTCTTCTGACGTAAATAACGTGGGCTCAACCAAAATACAACGCCAGTTCAAAAGGGCCTCGCAAAGGAGTCTTACAAGGAAGTTCCCCCGATGCAGCGAAAACAAGTCAATGTTTGAATAGAGCGAACGTTATAAGGTCTCGGAAATAATTAGTATTTTGTTTTAAGCATGTTGGTGTGTCACGGCTCTATAACGCTCTGCTTCGCCCTTTCGGTCTTGTGGGTGTAAACATTTTTTATTAAATTCAGGTATCGCGGAAGAAAGAAAGGCCTAGCATGAATAAAACAGCATTAAGGACCAAACTTTAACAACAAACTTAAGACGCCGCTGACTAACGTGTCCACTCATCCACACGTGGATACACAGTGTACTGAATGAACCGGGTGACGTTTTGTGCTCCTAGCCCTGGTGTCTCACTAGATTTTTATTTAGTAATTTGCATGAAAACCTGCCTCGCCGTTTTGGCATTATTGCAGGGTACTTTGTGTACAGAACTTTTCTCGTTACTATTACACAAAGAAACAATTTTTTTAGCACAAATAAAAACTAAAAACAATATCAGGCAAAACTCAATACTAAAATATTAAAGAGAAACACGCACACACACATACAAAAAGAAACACAATTTTAACATCAAACACCACTTTGGAAATTCGGCAAAAATACATCCTTCGGCAACTTGTTCCACTCTTCGATTGTTTTTGGAAAAAAATGAAAAGGCAAAAATATCAGTACGACAAGAGTAGGGTCGTATTTTTCTTGGGTTGTCTGCTCTTTACGATACATAAAAGGGATCATGCAGAAGTGTGTCCCTGCTGAGTAGGAGGCGATTGTGATATATATTATCAAGGAATTTTAACCTAAAAGATTTTCTTCGTTAAGTGATTCACAATTTAGGATTCCCTCCATACTGATGACGCTCGCTCCAAGTTGATGGTTATTCAAAACAAATCTAGCATATTAGTTCTGAACTTTTCCAAGTTTATTAGATTATTGTAGTAAGGGTCCCAGATAATTGACGCTTACTCTATACATGGCGAATAAAGTGTTGCGGTAGGTTAGAAGAAGGGGCAGGTTCAATTATTGCTGATATCTGTATTTTGATAATAATTTGTCAAATTGTGGACTTGACAGCCGAGAATGGGATCATGGTGCACAGGTTATAAAGAATCCTTGAATTCAAAAATGACGAATTACGTGGTTTATGGCAACGTTTTTTTTGTTTTTTTTTTGTCATATCTATCAGTTGACGAGCTCCACGGAAGAGCCTCTTTCGAAAAGGGTCTTTTTTTTTCCGGTTGCCCACACGCGAACAGGAACTGGCGGATAGCAATCCTAGCGCCATTACTCCCAAGGGGCGACAGAGAAGAACTTTTTTTTCATACGACGCTCTCGTTGCGCAAACGTTATATTTACCATAAAAAAAATGAGCAGTCCTGCGTTTGTCCACAGTGCAGTCACGCCGAAGTCGCTGGACATCGGCATCGCGTTCGCGCACTTAGGCTAGGTGGCGCAAGCTACCGCACGTTACAAACGGTATAGCCATTGACATTCATTCACCCATCCATCAATCCGCGGAGCTGTGGGTTGCGTGAACAAAAGTGTTCGGAACAAAATAGACATCTGTTTTGTTGTTCCGCACGCTTTTGTTTCTTTTTGTTCCGGAGCACGTGAAAGCGCGTCTCCCGGCACAAGTTCTTGGCATTGACAGTGTTACAACGGCATTTCGTTATAAGTTGTTGTTGCTGTTGTTGTTTTATAGGGCGTGTGCAGTGGACTCTGGGTACTACCAAAAATCCTAAGTTTAGAGCGGGTTGTTGATACTCTGGCGTAGCTCAGTGGAAACGCCTGCGCTTCGCACGCAGCGTACCAAGGCTCGATTCCCGCAGGCGGCGGCCGATCTTTTTCAAGGACTCTGCAACATCGACGACGGACGACCTACATCGCCAACTACAACGTCAACAACGACAAGGACTCCAGGTTAGCGGTTGTACCAATTTCTCATTTACATCTGAGATACCAGACGCCCATTGAGGCTGACTAACTTTCGGCAGTTTAAACGTACACCCAACAGAATTACAATTACAACTGACCTTGTTCTAGTGACGTTGGTTTACGGGTTTCAGTCGAGCGCATCCAAGAAGCTGGGAGCATGACTGCCTCGTTCGAGGAACACAAGAAGGAACCACTCTCGCTCGAAATGGTTGGTTAAACGAGTCTTTTGAAAGCAGGCTTAATTTAAACCCAACACAGGTATGCGAATACTATTTCACCATGTGAAAACCTTCCTAAATAAACCTCAATTTTCGCCAACAGTACTAGTATTTGACGTATCAAATTATTCGAAAATCGGATACCAAGAATTCAAAAGTGGAATCTAATTATTCGGTCAATCATTATTCGATCCGAAATCGAAACTCGAATATTCCCACACCCCTACTAAGTAGTTCGAATCGGCTGGCCACTTGACGTCAGTAAAATGGAAGTGTATACACTTTATTTGCATCTTCTGTAGCTCTGTCATTAGTCCATGGCATGTAAATTAAGCCAAGCAAACCAATCAATAAAATTATATTGCTTAAATCAAACATACTGTTACTTCATCGCTAAGGTTATACGAATGCCAACAATCGTGTAACCCAAATGTATAATGTTGTATTTCTAAATTACTAATGTATTAGTAATTCTATCAGCCTCCAAATTAGACCAATAAACAGATCAGTTATTCAACTAAAGGTGACCGATTCATCAGATCAAAATTATGAATAGGTGCACAACCCTAATTAGTGTTATTACGCTGCCAGTGGGGCATCGTCTCAGTCGATATTTTTGGACTCGCTACGGTAGGTCGTGCAAGCAAACAAGCTCGCGTCGTGTTGAGACTTGACTCCGCATGGGGAACCGACCGCATCGACGAGCGGCTAATGGCGACCTTATTAGGCTCAGGTCGACCACGATACTGCGTGGCTTTCTCCGCAACCACGAAAGAGGCGGCGTGATTTTATTTTTCTCCTTTCTTTCGAGTGTCATCCTTCGTATATGGGCCCCCAAAGGGAAAAACCGGGTAATGCGAATGAACTCGCGTTAGGCATTAGTAAGTCCGCACTGATGAGCACGTTCCCACCAGGACTGGACGAAGACCACTGTAATTCAGAAGACGAAAACGAGAGTGGAAAGGGCAGACAGAAAGAGAGTGAAGGGCGGAAGAACTACACCTGCTTTCATTTAGTGATTCCAAGATTAAAAACAAAAAAGGTAAGACCGGAACATTTTTAGCTATTGTTAACTTTCCGAGACTAGCTGGCGCATTTAGTGGCATCTGAAGGGCACGTAAAGTCCATTTGCATCAGCTGGGGTGCATAAACTCGAATCTCTGTCTCCCTTACCCCTTCATTCTTTACGCACTCCGGGGGATTATTAACAGACGCCGAGTTTTCTCACGAGAGAAAGCAAAACCAGAAAGAAAGCGAGAGGGAAAGAGAGGAAGAGTGAGAGACCAGCAACGTTGGTTGGAGGACCAGACAAAGATTCCAGATGAAGACTACTCGACAAGGGAAAGACATCTTGGGCACAGTTGTTGTGACTGTTATTGTTGTCCTTCCTCTGCATAATGGATAACGGCCTCTTTCCTGCCGGTTCCTCGGCAAAAGGTATCCCTGAGAAAAAGGGAAAATCTAAACAATAATCTTCGCCAAAATGGGCGAGTCAGTATGGGTGAGCGCGTACTCTCGCTCCGTCTCTCTCTCTCACCTCTCTCGCTCTCTACGCTTCTACATTTGGGCTTCATGCACCACGGAACATCAAAATCTCAATTTTTAATAGATGAGGGAGAGAGATAAAGAAAGAGAGGAAGGAGATGAGGGTAGCAGAGGGTCCGACAGATGGGGGAGATCCAGTTTCGGAAAATTATGGGTTGGTAGTGGCGAAGGGTTACGTACGGACCATCCGCTGCGCTGTACCCATGATGAAGACGCGACCTTGGTGCGAGTGTTCGGATTTTTTGGCGCTGGTTTGTCTGCCTGCGGGCTTTTTAGCTCTGCCTGCACGGGTGTGCACGGTGGAACAACAGTGAGTCCGCTGGCGTAGGGGTGGCGCAGCAGAGCGGCCTCTGCCACCTTGCAGGGTTGGAGAAAATGTGACCTTGATCTCACAAATTCTCGGAGTCTCGTTGCTTCTTGTCGAGCGGCACGTGGCTTCGCTGTGTACTCCGTTTTTGGTTTCTGGTTGATGTTTTTTTTTTGTTTTTTTTTGAGTTCAACAAGGTGAAGGTCAGTTATTTCGGGGGATAACTGTGGTTTCGGCGAAAGGTATTATGAGCCGTTGCACCCTCCCTGGGTCTAATTGTTGGTTCTTGGACAACGCGCGATTAATTTGCCGTCTCGTTTGGAGCTTCTAACGGCCAGCCGTATAAGGGTATTGCCTGGTAAAAATAAACGGTGTTTTCGTTCATTGTTTTTTTCTTTTTTTGCTACCAATTTACCGTTTAACGTGAGGGATGCAAGGCCTTCAATCTAGTGCGAGTTCGATAGCCCTGTTAGAGCCTCACTGTGACTTGAACCGGGTAAACTATAATGGCGCTGCGTGAGTAGTACTGAAAACGAAACATAAATCCTGGGCGAAAATACTGCACCTAGAAACGTCCCAAAAAACTCAGACAATTTCTAATATGCATTTACAATTTTCGCCAGAAAACGCGTTCGGCGTATTGTTGCTTAAGTAACTTGGGAGGGTAAATAAGCTAAACATTTTTCTTCGATTTTTTAAGCCAACAGATTTTGAATAATCCAACCAATATCCCTCAGATTTTTTTTAATAAAGGAAATAATGCTTTTTTTCACAACACAAACACAAATTACTTAGTTGCTAATTTTGAGCAAGGGTTCAGCATTCTCTAAAGAGTGTGGTTTTATAAAATGAAAGAAATTGTTCAAGGAATATTTTGATGAAAATGTTCCATTCTTAATGAACAAAAGAAAGAAACACAAAGCCAAAGCAGAACCGTATCATCTACGGAAGTTACGTGACTTTTAAGTGTTATCTTACGAAATGCTATGAAAGCCGGTTTTCGCAAGCTGTAAAAATCTCGGCCAACTTGGGCCGTTGTGTGAGCCGTTTCCGCAGCTTACAGTAATTACAGTTGAGAATGTATCCGTCACAAACATGAAAAAATGCCTCTGCCTCACTACTGATATAATGATCCTTAAGGAAAGTCCCCAAGGTGTAAAAGATATACGTAAGAATAAATGACTTCCGCCTTTAATCGCGCCCTTTAGGCGACTTGTGGCCGCTGAAATAATTTTTCTAACCCCAAACCAGGCGAAATATTTTTTTTTTACTAAAATATTTTTAAGACATTGGGCATCCAAGAACTCGATCCGAAATTTTCCGAACACTTGCAAGTGCAGTGTCCTTTCGCCGGCAAACAACCTGAATTCACATCCGTCGATGTGTGTGTGTTTGTGCACGTGTGGATATAGCTATTGTGATCTTTAATGAAATCGCTTTTCGAGTACCTCAAACAAAACAGCTGCTCAAAATTGGTACATGTAATAATGTATATGTATACAATGTACCGAAATGTGGCAATATTTCATAAGTTTAATAAGCGAAAGGCTACGCGGATTGAGTTTCCCCGTGCACATACCTCCAAGAATAACTCCCAAGGTGGGATGCAATTTATTACGACGGGTCATAATTAGCGGTAACAAGGGGAGGCAAATTCAAGCCCACGCGGAAGGAAGGGGTGAAACAGCTAAAAGCCGGATGCACCACTCTTTAGCAACTCGAATCATTTTCTTCTTCTTTTGTCTTTTTAAATGCGTCCTAGTGGCGAGTTGAGCTGCAATCGTTTCTTCCTCGGGTCTTTTTTTTTTGTTTTGTTTTGTTTGTTTTTTTTTCGTCCCAGGTTTAGATTTTAGCCTTGAAGTTTCCTCACGTGTAAACAGAGAAAAATGCTTTTGCGAAAAAGGAAAGCAATCCTTCGACCTTCCCCAGACGCGACGGTATATTGGGACGACCACTTATCACGCGTCTGGCTGGAAGCGATCAAAACGTATCTCGTCGACCAGACTGAAACTTCGTTGCCGTTCGCGGCGACTGTTAGCAAGTGATAGCTCCACTGCTGTTTTCTTTGTTTTTCTTTGAGAATTGCTAGCGGCCGCCAACTACCTCCGTTGTTTCGCCCTCTGGCAGTATCTTTTTATCCGGTCGATTTTTCCGCGCAAGAAGGCTCCTCAGCGGGAGAGTGCTTCCTCCAGCTCGGCGACCGTCGCGGCATACCGCGCGCGAAAGCGGTCGAAAGAAAAAAATTGGTCGTCCTTTCGCCCGTTTTCGCTTTTCACCTTCTGTCTCTGCGCTGTTTCGTAGCGGTCACCTCTGAACGACCGTTTCTCCTCGAGCTTTTCTTTACGGGCACCCACTCTCGATCTTACAAGGTTCGAGAAAAGTGGCACACAAACACGCGGACAGACAAACACAGATACACAGACAGACGCACTCACACGCATACACAGACTCAGAAAAACGCAAAGATACAAACAGACGTACACACGCACGCACACACACACACACTGAGAGCAAAATGAGACGGAAAGTTGAGATTTTCTCCACCCAGATACTTCGTTGCTTCGTTTTTTGTTTTGTTTTTTGTGCGTGTTCTTCCAAAAAGGCGGAAAAAAGCGTGCCGCCCGCGGGTCCTCCAAGTGTACCAGAAGGTCAGGCCTCGCCACCCTCTGCGCGGTCGCCAGAACAAGTCCCAAAGAGGACGCGCCGCGTGTAAAGAGGCGAGGAGCGATGCCGCCGCCGCCTTCTTCCTCGGCTGCATTGGTGCTCGCTCTGCCGAGGTGGTATATACGCTCGAGGAACCTCAGCCGCTTTTTTTTTTCTTTTTTAAGCTGCCAAAAAGAGCACGTACAAAGCGATTTAGGGTCGTGGGAAACAATCCTCGTCGTAAATTGTCTATTTGCTAGTTCACGTTCCATGCAGCCCCGACAGCTAAAGAATTTTCTTTGACTCTCGGTGAATTTCCAAACGATCTTATCAAAAACATTTAAAAAGCCGCTGAAAAAAAAAATGTCGGCAGCTAAGTGAAGTCGGAGCGTAATGGCTGCGGACCCTTGGTAGCTCACGCCTGTAGTCACCGCCAGATCTCTCGATTTGTCGACGAGTTTGGAGACTGCGACTTCAACTGTTTCGGGTTCCATCTCTGGCCCGGAGCCTCTTAAGAATTAGCGCGGTTTGAAACGCGGCGGGCTGTTGTCCGCGCTCGTATTGTCCCGGATGGTATAGTCTCGTATCCTCCTGCGTGTATACCGGAACGGTATACACGCAGGAGAAATGCACTCGAAGTACCAATAAGTAGTCCTTGATCAGCTCAACCAACGACTGCGGCTCAACAAGTCAGAATGGCGGTCAGTATTATGTTCCAGTGACAACACGGGTTTTCGGTGGCGCAAAGGAAACGACTTTGTTTTTGTTGTTGTTGCTTTTGTTATTTCTTGACACGTGACTGCATGATGATTGTAACGTTCTCCCTTCGCGTTACTTCGGGAGACCGATCAATTATAGGTGTTTCGTTTAGTACATGGCGTGACACCTATAGCTCTGTAATCACCGAGAGCTGAAGAAACGGCAGGATGTGGCGTTTCTATTGCTTCTGACTTTCTGATGTGTACTTCGACCTTCTCGCCGGCTGATGGTGCAATCTGATTGGCGGAGCGATAGTAACGCGCTTCTGACACGCCGTATACCCTGCGCTTGAAAAAATGTCAGTGACTATACGCACTCCAATACAAAGATCTGTGAGCCTGCTTTCCCGCAGAATCCGCAGACAGCCATGCCACGGCGAACGATAACGGATCATACAGCGAATAATAACGCCGCTCAGAGTACGACTGTACGAAACAGATCTGCGATGAGCACAAGCACAAGCCCTTACAAAAATGATCAATGAGTTTCAATTGACTTCTCTATTGTGTTTCTATTAGAGTCAGTTGAAACTCAATATAAACTCGATGTCTAAGGAGTTTGATCATTAGAAACTCAATTGTTATTCTATTGAACTTACTCATTAGGAATGCAATTGAGGCTGATCATAAGAAACTCAATATCAATTCTATTGACTTTACTCATTAGGAATGCAATTGAGTTTGATCATTAGAAACTCAATATCAATTCTAATGAATTTACTCATTAGGGATGCAATAGAGTTTTATCATAAGAAAGTCAATATCGATTCTATTGATTTTACTCATTAGGAATGCAATTGAGTTTGGTCATAAGAACTCAATATCGATTCAATTGAATTTACTCATTAGGAAGGCAATTGAGTTTGGTCATAAGAAACTCAATACCGATTCTATAGAATTTACTCATTAGGAATGCAATTGAGTTTGGTCATAAGAAACTCAATACCGATTCTATAGAATTTACTCATTAGGAATGCAATTGAGTTTGGTCATAAGAAACTCAATATCGATCCTATTGAATTTATTCATTAGGAATGCAATTGAGTTTGGTAATAAGAAACTCAATATCGATTCTATTGAATTCACTCATTAGGAATGCAATTGAGTTTGGTCATTAAGATCTCAATATATATTCTTTTGAAATTGCTCATTAAAAATGAAATTGGGTTTGCTCATTAGAAATGCAATATGTATTCTTTTGAATTTACTCATTAGGAATGCAATTGAGTTTGGTCATAAGAAACTCAATATCGATCCTATTGAATTTACTCATTAGGAATGCAATTGAGCTTGGTCATAAGAAACTCAATAGCAATTCTATTGAATTTACTCATTAGGAATGCAATTGAGTTTGTTGTTTTTTGGTCGTTTGTGGATTACTGCACCGAACGATTATTGCTTGTACCAATGTTTTTCTATTAAGGGATAGAGTCCAATGACTTCGAAACACTGTTTATCATTTATGAGACTTCCAAGGAGGAAATAGCAAACTGGGAACCTTAATAAATGCTGAGGTGGTCACCGGCCAAATGAATACCTTTCTTTTGTAGGGTATATAAGGCGGTGGGGCAGTCAAGGGGAGTACGATTAGTGGGTTGTGAGTGCTTAGTTATGATGTTTGTGTTCGTTTCCTCCATGTGCTTTGTTTCCTTCATGTTGCATGCTTTAAGGAAGTATACAAAAAAATTCTTAACCAGTTGCAATTTTTTTAAACGCAGTTGCAATAAATTCTATTGAAACACGTTGCAAAAATTTAATTGAAACTCAATTGCAATATTTTTATTGAAACTCAATAGCAAAAGTTCTATTAAAACACTATTGCCAAAATTCAATTGAAATGCAATTGCTAAAAATTCAATTAAGCCTCAGTGGCCAATACCCTGGGACGGTTCAATAGGGACTCATTAGAAAAAGTCAATTGAATTTCAATTGAGACTGAATGCGGTCTATTGAGTGAGCCCTTTATACTTTCAATTGAAACTCAGTTAATCTTTTGTGAGGGCATGACATTCTTGCTCGCTCACGTCCTCTCGCACCTGGCTTTGTTTCTTTTGTGTGTGTGTGTATTTTGCAAATTTGTACGGCACTTAGTACAAGTAATCAAAGTACTTGTAACCGATTACGTTTTCTAGCAATTTCGTATTCGTTTGAATATATTTATTAGGAAGTAATCGCACGAATATTCTGATTACTTTTGGAGGTACTCAAATTCCTCGTAATCGTTACTATTTTTTTCCCTAATGTCTCGCTTAGTTTGAACATGTCTTAGAGCGCAGCTCTTAGGCGCCCGTTTCCGGCTTGAGCGGCGTCGCCGTCGGCGTGGACTGCGCGGTGCATGTTGAGACATGCACCGCGCAAGCCCCCCCCCGAGCGGTGCATGTTGGGACATGCACAGCGCTAGCCCCCCCCCTCCCCCCGAGGTCACGTGACCCCCCCCCCCGGACAATATTGAAGGATGAGGAGAGGAGGATAAGGAGGAGGGGGTATACCCTCCCCTGGGTACCCTTTCCTTCCCCTCCTCCTCAAGAGCTGCGCTCCAATTCGGCGTTACAGGGAGTTGTAAACGGCTTTCATTTTTTTACCAAGGAACCCTCGAGCCCAGTCTCCGACAAGAAGATGGTTTACCAAAATTTGAGTTCGAAAGGTAAAGTATATTGTAATTCGGCCATTCTAATTCAAGGTAATGAACAGCACGAAAGACCAGTTTTTTACAAATCGTCTGAGAAATCTGTCGTTTTGAAAAGTAATCGGGTGAAAATAACGCTTACTTTTTTTCAAGTAATAATTATTTTTCTTCTCAAGTAATATAGTTGAATACTTTTAAACCAAAAACAAATTGTGATTGTAATCACTTTTTTTTCTTTTTTCTTTTTTTATTTGTGAAAGACTGTGTAGGGAGTAGCGACTTATTGTGTTCGTGCTTTGTGATTCGTTCTTCGGCGGCTTTAATCGCCGAAACTGCAATCTCACTGGCTAAACATTGTTAATAAGATGTTTGGGATCCTGATTTTCTTAAGTTTCCAGTGAATATAAGAAGCGGACACTCGCCGCCACCGAAACTTCCAAACCACTTCGGGCGCTAGCGGCAGCGGTGCAAAGAAAACGCCACCATCCAACGAATGCTCCCCAGAGAACCTCAAACGAGCGAACGTCGGTTTTTTTTTCACGGTCAGACTTTCTGCTGCAGTTGAATTGTCTGCGCATTTTTCTCTCTGCATGCGTAGTCTCGTTTGCGTCGTCTGTTTGCGAAGCAGGCCGTTGGCTTCTGCTGCCGTGTCGGATGAGCGAAGACCGGCGAACAGCCGCTTTTGTTTTCCTACGCGCCGCTACGTTCGCCCGCACTCTGGGACGGCTGAAGATTGGGCGGCGCGCCATTCGGCTGGCCGAGCGCAAGAAATTATTCGCGTAAACTCAATGGTCATTAAGCGAAAACGGGACTGAATGCTCCTTTTACCTTACCCTCCTCTCTGTTCTCTTTTTTTTTCTCATTTTTGCCTTTTGTTTTTATTATAGCATATCTGGCACGTACAGACCACTATGCAGTTGGCACGAATAGTCGGAAATCGACCGTTTTTATGCCCCGTTACGTTGTTGTTGTTTCAATGCGAAACTTTAAATACTATTGTATTTTTATGTGCTTAGGAGTGGAACCTACCTGTATGAGCAAATTGCAAGAAAAGCATCATGTCGCCCTAAAGAAGATTGGCAAAGTATCTGACCGTTCCTTTTCTTTACAACAAGCATATTTTAAAAGAACGTCTAGCCATCCCTGTGTGAATGTTCATTAAAATACCGAAGTGATTAATTCGGGGAAAAACGAATACATCGCCACATATGGATTCCGGTCGATATGCGCGTTTTAGTAACCGAATTTTTGTTGTACCGGCATACTTTCGCTCCATAACTAGCAGGAGATGTAGGATAATGAGACGGACTTGCTATTAACCGTTCTCTAGCCATATTACACCTACAATCAGGCCAACCTGCCCCTCTATAAACAGTACCTATATACGCAAGTAATAAGAACTTACATACAGCATATGCTCATGTGTGCGTGAACGATCGCATGTCTTATTAAAGCATTAGAGTTCCCTTGCTTTTCCATACAGTGACAGTCGAAGAAACGAAACGTGCAGGCGTCCTGCCATCAGTGGTATTCTTTTGTTAGTATCACGAAACTCAGCACACACCAAGGGAACTTTATTCAACACTTTATTATAACACTTTGCTCAACAAGGAAAGTGTTATAATTATTGCGGAAAACATTTTTTTATCTGATTAACTGGACGCTCGTTGCTCGAAGACGTGCAGTCTCAACAGTACTTTATCGGTATATACAAAGGAATACATTTGTTATTGCTTTATATAGAAACAAATGAATTATACTGACGTGTGACGCATGCACTGCGTCTGATATTTCACAAAGTAGATTTACTGCCTCTTGTTCAGAACGTGTTTCACAGAAGAACAAAGATGACAGCGCGTAGAAGACAATTATTGGAATGGAATCGGCTACTACTGCGAAATGGAGGGCACCTAGCGGTTAGGATGGAAAGCTGTCACGGCAGGTTCGCTAGCCAGCTTCTTCGAGTGAATCAGATTATCACAGCGTCTGGTGGTCTAAAGACGAAGCTCATAAATACGTGACGTAAAATTCTCAATAGGATCCTGGTCTGGTCGCAACGCTCCCCTTTTCTAGCGTATACAGTTCACTACTTGGGAGTTCTCATAACACACTAATGTTGTGGTCTGGATAGGCGGCGAAGCATTAAAGTGGTGTGTGTTTTAACGCTAATTCGCGCTTGCTTCTTATGTGTTTTTTTTTTTTTGCTGTTTTCTTTTTAGCGCAGAAACGCCACTCAAATTTGCAGATGCGCGCACGCAAAGCGTTTGGGCGTGCACCCACGGCTAGCTAATTCCGCGACCGACCTCAATCTTACGTGGCGCTGATAATCTTGCAGGAAACCAATTAGGCGCCATTTTCTTTTTTTCTCTCTCTAAAAGTGTGTCATTTCAACTTTTTTTTAGACATTTGCACGCGCAGGCACATCTCTTACCCGAGAAGAAACTAAAACCCAAATAAGCAGCAGAAGAAAGCACAAGCCATACACAAGAAACTGTCGACCTTAAGTGCGTGTTGTTTTAAATATGCCCGCGGTATTGTGAAGTGCTATTTAAAAACGCGTTTCACTCGGGCTTTTCTGCTAGGTCATGGGCGAATATCAAAGGCTGTTTTCATCGCTGACGTCTAGTAACTTTAAAAAGCGAATCAACCGCAGAAACCTTTGCGGCATCTCATCTGCGGTACAACCATCTGCGCAGCCCTGACCTCCGAAGGAATGTCGAAAATACTTAACGCCAACTTATTTTTGTTTGTGAAGTATGTTCTGTATGTGGAGTAATCAGAAAGCAGTAATTCTCCAAGGACAAGAAACGTTCCTCGCCTCTTAACCTCCCTTATCACTTTGAGGTCTTCACAAGGAATTACATCTAGAATTCGAAATGGAGATGTGGACCCTCTTCAAGAAGTCCGTCGAAGTCGAGTAAATTGAAGGAATTGAAGCATCAGGTATTTTAAACGTACAATTAGTCTTAACGTTTTAAGCTGCATCTGTATGGGGCATTTTAGTATTTTTTTAGCTTCTAAAAAGTAAAAAAAGGCGGCGAGCATTTGGCACGCTATGTTTCCAAAAACAAAATAGTAAGAGCTTTGGGATACCACAAGAATTTCTTTAAGAATTGCGAAATAATAATGACAGCTAAGTAACTACCTCAGAACCAATTTTCTTCCAGTTTAAAGTATAATCTTAGTTTAGTTTCTAGCGAATAATAAAACGCAATATCTATTGGCTGCCAACGCATTTTGGAGGTCTATAACTGGCTTGGTACACGAAGACAACAAGAATGGTTACCTATAGACCTTTTTCGCATAACCTCATACCAGCGCGCAACTGAAACACCCTCGACCAGGTGCATCTATGGATTGCCCGCAGACACAGGGTACGCAACCGCCAAGGGTATGGCCGAAAAGGCTTGGAAACGGACGTCGTGCGTAAAATAACTCCAAGCGATCTCTCTTCTTTTTTTTTTTTTTACCGTGTTACAATTTTTAAGCTTTTTGCCGTTGTCTTGCTATCACTGCATCGTCGTCGGGTGCACAAATAATTTATTAAGCGCAAGAACAATCGCGGAAAGTGTGTGATGAGAACAAGAAACTGCAGCGCGAGTGTGCCTACAATGTTATTGAGCTTCACATACTCCCCGAGGATTCTTATTAATAAAGTCAGTCTATTGCAAGCGTGAATCGCGAGGGCTCTGTATCGGACTCATCCTCACGGGTATGCTCACAACTACTTCGTTTGAGGCAAGCGGGTTGATTCCAACCCGGTGGAAGTTCTCCGATTACGTTATCGCTGCAAGGTATGCTGTTACTTCTTGGCATGTGAAGGGTATGAAAACGTCTACGTACCACCACTCAAGGGCAAACTGCTCATATATATTCCTTCGTTGTGTAAACTCAATCAAAACACTTCACCGCCTTCATCCTCGTTTTTTTTTTCTTTTTTTTTGTGTGGAGGCAATGTGATGGTTTGTCATTAGTCAGCTCGATTTAACCGGCCCAAGTTCCAGCCATACCCATCATAGCCCAAGTTCCCCCATACCCACAACGTTGCCTACCCGGACAGCTGTTCTGCCACAACCAGCCAGTATATCAAGTTTTAAACTGCTAGATCTCGTCGTCTGCACCGCGATTCTCAAGATGGCGGCGCCCCTAAGAAACGCAGGGCGGGGTTACGTTCACGCTTCTTGCTTTGCGGTTCGCTCTTGGTTTCGTTCTTTCCTACTAATGCCGTAATCTCGTTGGCTGCGGAGCATTAAGCCGTTAATCATACTTACGAATCTACTATTGATGATGGTAATGAGTATACGAGTACTCGAATGCACAATTCGATTGCCCAAAATCCATGTTTTTTTCTTTCTTTTTTTTATTGCTTATCCTTTAACTTTTTATTGGCCTTCCTTTAGCGCTCCCGCTAAAGGAAGGCCGGAGCGCTAAAGGCACATCTGGCTCCTTTAAGGGGTAGGGAATCAATGAACTCGTTATGATGAATTTATTATGTCGTGAGATTCGTTTCAAAGATGAAATCTCTTCTTGGGAGCGTTGGCATGCAGGCAGCTGCATGCGGTTCGGATGAAGGGTGAACGAGCGTCCCTGAGCGTATACGTTCCAGGAGGGATCGCATTCGTGTAGTAAGCAGAATTCAAAGTTAATCGACTATCCAAGGTGTAATTACATCGCTCAGGCCAGTGAATGATCCTGGGATCATTGAACATGATAATGTTGAGCGCATGCGCGTCCTCCTCCGTGCCCTTGAAAACATGCGCTCGCCGCCACTGCAGACGTAAAAAGGGTACTGATCCCATAAAGACAGTTCTCGTTACGTGGAATTTGTGGTATCGTAAAATAAATATAAAAATAAATACTCCGGAGAAGCATTAAAAGAATTATTTTTGACGTCTTGTGAGACACTTTATCGCAAGATTCCTTTAAAGGGGTTTAAAGAATAGGAATTACAAGACTCGTTATGAACAGAATGTCAAGGCGCAAAACGAGCTGGTGTATATTTTTAGACAACACAACCCTGAGGCTGCAGGAAGTAAAACGAGACGCGCACGCACGCGCACACACGCACGCACACACACACACACACACACACACACACACACGCGTAAAGTTTCTAACATAATTAAAATTTAATTTCGCTTGAAAAGTGCCTAAAAAGGAAATGCCACAAAGCGACAGGTTGGTACTTTTTTAACTTGTTTTGTTCCAACAACATGATTTAAAAAAAAAAAGCGCAGCAGTGAGGTATTGCACACTCATATCAACGAAGAATTTGATAAAAGTTATCAATTCCTTGTCCTGCGAGGCAGTTGCAATTATCCCGCTTTATCTTATCTCGTAGTTGGAACTTATGGCAACACTTCGCGTTTAAACTCTGGAAAAAGAGCGCGATATGCCGCGACATACGAACGGGATTCGTCCATACTTCCACATACTGCGAATCTCAAACAATGTGCGAAAACGTAGAAATCGAAAATTTGACATGTACCGTACCGCTGATCTTTTTGGCTGTATATACAATACGGTGCTGTTTCGCTGCTGTTAATAGAAAGTGTTAGGAAACCGTTTTTGCACTTCCGATACGGTACGATAGGCCCTCCGGTACGAACTGCGCATGCGCTACTAGAGAAGACTCGCACATGCGCAGTGCGCACCGGAGGGCGCATCGTAGCGTATCGGACGCGCAAAAACGGTTGCCTAAAACTCTAATAAAACGGACACTTTGGGCCCATTAAACTGTCCAGACCACAACAGTTTCTTACTGCAGAGCTGTTAAGGGCTAGTTTCCCCAGGATCGTGTCCCCCCGCAAAGAAATGTCGACGCAAAACTCTGGTTGCCACCGTCGCTCATAGATGGCGGTAGCTGTCCAGAGTGTTGTGTTTGCCGGTTGTCCGCTTGCCGCCGTCACTCATAGATGGCGCAACCTTTCGAGCCTTTCCACTCTGGCTTGCCGACTTGCGGCCGGCCATTACTTCATTCTCACCATAATACAGCTGCGCTGGTCTTCCTTCTTCACCAAAATTGGAAAGGCTAAAGTTTTTTTGTTTTTGTTAGAACCTTTATTTGTATTGCTACGAAGGTAAAAAAAGTATACTGCATTTGATTTGTTCTGGAAGACACGACATTTTGTGCTGACATGTCGACGAATTAGGTCGTAATCTTTATGAGAGGCCGATGCAAAGGTACTCTTATTATTGCTTTAAGGAATGAAACGAAATTCGCCCAAATAAATCTAGGCATTCGTGCAATCGAGCCCGAATCAGTAGCCACATTAAAAATCGTTGCTCCTCACATGGCAACATGAGCCGTGGGGAGATGGAAGCATGATTGAGGAAGATAGGCACTCATGGAACAACAAGCTATTACATGTGACACGACGAAGAGAAACATATTGGGGTCAAAACGTGGCGAGACGTAGATCCCTTGCTATTGCACCTACCGATTCAATGCTCTAATTGCAAAAGGAAAATATTGGAGGCTCGAGGAAAAACCCACGAACGTTTCTATGATTCTCTGATGTCAAAGTATCGTCTTTGACAGGAAGGTGAAGGCAGAAACACAACTGTATTACC